>VZQC01015285.1:1260466-1403055 GCA_009823505.1 Rhizomys pruinosus | reverse complement strand
TAAACTGGGATATCTGCAAGAAAAGAGGTGGTAAGGCCCACCCTGCTGTCAATGACCTGATGTAACCATGGGAGGATTGTATCGAGATCGCACTTACAAGTATACAGTTGGTCTCTGGAATAGCAGAGAGTGTTACCAAAGGCCACTGAACCAATAAAGCAAATGTTGGTCTCCTTGAGTCAAGCAAGACTCCTCCACCAACATCAGCTACACCTCACCTGCTTGGAGATACTGAACATTGTCCATTTGAAAAGGACCTGACATAGAAACTTGAACATTCTGAGATCATATTTGTGCACATGTATGTCCACACTGGGCGCTGAAGGTGCAGCACCAGGTCTGTGTCACTTGGTCACACTCCAGCTGGACATCTTGGACACAGCTCAACCCTCTAGACTTCATCTAGAGGATTCAGGTTCAGTCTGTCACTTGGTTTATGGATTGGCTTGGTTGCAGCTCTCGATGCCACACAGTGGCAGCTCTTGGCATTACTGAACAGAGGACAGGGAAGAGAGAGCTTCCAGCAAACCAATGTGATTAGTGAATAACCCTCACTACATAAATACACAAGCTTAAATTAATAAGATAACTAGAGGAAGTCACCAGGGGCATGCCCCCAAAGGTGGCCTGTAAACCAGAACAGTGTCGGTTTTAAACAGTGCTCTTGATGGAAATGTCATTTTGGCATATGGCTTAGGCCAGTGCTCTCCCAGGGCTGTACTGCCATAAACCACTATGAGCATGACAGGGCTGGTCTGTGGCTATCCTGCAGAATTCCTGGGTGCTCAAGCCATACTGATTCTCTGAGCTAGGTGGTTGGAGGTGGGGGTAGGCCTGACAGGCAGGAACTGCCATTCAGCTGTGCAGGGGGTGTGGTGGGGCTGAATGGATGCCTGCAGTGGAATGGAGATCTGTTGGAGCCCAGGCTGGTGACAGGTTTATGGGACAGTAGTAGGAAAGGCAAGATGGCTCAACCAGAATGGCCATTTCTGAGAGGAGTGGTCCACAAGGCAGAAGTTCTTAGCTTCCTAGTGTTGGTGGGACAACAATGTACAGGCCTGGGACACATGACAAACCCAAGAAAGCAGAAGATGGTCCTGTTGTCTGATGGACACAGCACACTGGCTTCTCCTTGACATAGGAGGAGGCACTGATGTGCTGTTAGGTTTTAGTGCCTTCCTTCCTGCCTGCCTGAGGGTCAAGTGTGGTTTCCAAGTCATAACAGCAGACACTGGACCAGCTTCTGTTCCCTTAGAGACTCAACCACATCTCAAGCTAGCTTTTTCTCCGTCACAATATTGCTTAAAGTCAGAACCAGGAGTCGGCACTGTCCTAAAGGTGCAATGCTGCAGGGAGGAGTCTCCTGGCAGGAGGCAGGTCCTAGCATGGGAGGAGATGGTGTCTGCCAAGTCCTGTGGGGTACGTGACAGGGCATAGGGGCTTCACAGTGACACGATGCTTTAACAGGTCCAAAGGAGAGAAAACTCAGAATGGGTTGAGGAGGCTGCCTTTGGCAGCCTAAAGGGACAGCAAAGGCTGCAGTTCTTGTTCTGCCTGGGTGGAGGCACCAAGAGACACTACCAGGGTCTATATGCCACAGCCAGAAAAATGTGTTAAACCTGGTCATATCAGCATGTTCGCAAGGTCTGACACCTAGGACTCTACAGGAATGGTCCCACAGCTGTGATGGTTTGCCAAAGCTGGGTCAAGCGAAGGCAGCTTGACCTCAAGATTCAGCACATGATGTAAACCAGGCTGGTCTCAGGCACATGAAAAACAAACCAAGCCCCATACTGTTTGTTTACGCCAGGAAAATTCTCAGAAGTGCCTTTGTAGGTGTGATGCACTTTGGAATGAAAGCAATCTCCTTCCAGGGAAACCAAAAGCCATTCATGCTGTGGGGGGCAGTGCAGCACAGGAGCAGCAGGCCGATACAGGGACACTAGTGGCTTCAGTGCTACAAGCTACAGGCCTTCCTGCCAAGCAGTCTTCCTGCAGAGTGCAGTCCTGGGCTAGAACTGCTGGATGTGGCGTTGGTAGTGAGGTAACACTTGGTTCTCGGGGAGGTACAGGGCCAGTTCCAAAGCCACAAGCACCGTGAACTCAAACCCAATGAGATCTCTCCTGTTGAACCGGAATCTTTCCTCCAGCTTGTCAATGAGCTGCTTCACATCGCCCTTCCGGAGGTCACTGCTGATCTTGGCGGCAAGCAGCACACAGGCACCGGCACACAGCTTCCAGTTCTGTTTGTTGAGCTTGCCCTGCAGCACGAGCTTCTCAAAGTACACACAGGCCATGGACACAGTCACAGGCTCCAAGCTACATTCTTCAGACAGGTTCCGCATCTCTCGTTTCCAACTCCTGATTTTGCTCAATGTCAGTTTGATGTGAGGGAACTTCTCCCTGAAGGTCTCGTTCATGTCCTTCTTGAGGTCTGCAGTCTTCACATACTCTATCACTGTGGTCATATACGAGGCAAAGATGAGCACACGCTTGTGTTTCCCACAGGGCCACTGGGGGGTCGTCCAGGAGGTTGGGGTTGTACTCCACTGCATCGCACCCATCGCTCCCTAGTTCTGTGTTGGTAGGCACGGGTTTATGTCTTGACCCTGGAGGAGCCCGGGAGACGATGGGCCGAAGCTGGGGCAGCAAGCCATGGTTGTCATTCTTGTGTGTGACCAAGGCATTGGTAGGGTACAGGAACTTTGCATAGACACAACCTTGCCATCGGCTCCCAGCTCCACGCCTTCCAACTCAAAGACCATCTCGGAAGAAACAGCAACGCCGCCGGATGGGTGCCTCTGCTTCTGGCTGTCCACCCTCAGGTCACTGATCCGCAGACCTTCTCCATAGGGCAGGACTGAGAAGGCTGCACACAGGGACCGCTTGGCACCAATGAGTACGATCCTGCTGTTCTTTGTGTCATACTGCCTCATGTTCTTGATGAAGTGGGTTTTCTTCAGGCCTTTGTGTCGTGGTGATCCAGATGCATGTTTGGTTCTCCGGCGCTGCCCATCCAGGCCGAGGCTGGCGGGAGCCGTCATGGGGCTGAGCAGGCCTTGGGGCGCGGGCCTGGACCGCAGCCTGGGAGGCCTGTGGGGGGCGCGGGCGGCGGCGCCGGCAGCTCGCGGGCCTCAATGGGCGGCGGCGGAGGCGGGGGCTTCTAGTCGCCAGGGCCCAGGCTCGGGGGTCTTCCGTCTAGCGAGATGTTGTTGAGGAAGAAGAGCGCAGCCTGGCGGCGCGGGGAGTCCCCGCGCCTCCGCGGCACGGACGGCGGGTTACGGGTGGCAGGCGATGGCCTGGCGGGGCGGGGGCCGGCCCAGGGCTCCTCCCGCCGCGACCGCGGCCATGCTAGAGTGCGCCGTTTCGCTGCGCCGCCGCGCCGCTCACTTCTCACAATTATGTTGGGTTTAAGGACAGAAAACCTCTGGGCACTCTTACATGCTATACCCTATATAGCCACCAGGCGGCAGTGTCCTACGATATTTAATTCTGGAAACAATGTGCAAACTAGCATCTGAGCACTTAAATCTTTAAGATTAGAATTAGTCGTTTGCTGTGGGGGTGGGTAGCCTTTTAACAATGTCTGATTTCCCTTTTCAGAAGAGAGTTGAACTTGAATTCTTATTCATACTTAATGTGACCAATTTAACAAAGAATAGTTCAGTAGATAGAGAAAATATTAAATAAAACCCAGCAGGCAACATTGTCGTTATTGATCCATTTTCTTTTACTTGCTAAGTAATATATAACAATAGAATATAAGAAAGTGAAATAAATATATGCCTCCTACTGCTAATATTTTCCTATGTGTCAATAAATTTTTTTCTCTATTCATTAAAATAATCTGTGTGTGTGTGTGTGTTTGTGTGTGTGTGTGTGTGTGTGTTTAACGCTCAGGATTTAGCCTTGTACATGCTAACCAAGTAGCTCACCTCATATTTATACTGCCAACCCCTGAAATTTTCAATTGACACATAATAATTGTACTAATTTATAGGGTACAGTGTGTTTTCTTGTTCGTTTTATGGTTTTTTTTTTTTAATAAGGTCTCTCTATGTAGCCTAGCTTGGCCTGTAACTAGTTATGTAGTCCAGGTTGGTTTCAAACTCGACCTTCCTGCCTCCACCCTTCAAAGGCTGGGATTATAGGCGTGCTCCACCAACTGCCACTCACAGTGTGATATTTCAACTACATGGGTGTATACAGTGTGTGATGGACAGATGAGAGGAAATGACATTTCTATCATGTCAAACATTTATTGTGTCTTTGGCCCTGGAGAATTTGAAAACTTTTGTTAAAATTTTTAAATAAATCTTAAATCTTAGACTAGGTTTAGATTTACAGAAAAATTACCAAGGTATCCCATTTATTGTTATCATCTTAAACATCACTATAGTATATAAGTCACAACTAATTGACTAATATGGATATGTCATCATTAACTAAGACCCTTATTGTCTTTTTTTTAAGTATTTTATTTATTGTGCAGGGGTCAGGGAGCACACATGTGTGCCACAGTGTGCATGCGGAGTTTAGAAGACAGCTTGTGGAGTTGATCCTCTCCTTCAACAATGTGGATCTGGGGATGGAACTTGGGTCACCAGGCTCTTGGTGACAGGCTTCTTCACCCACTGAGCCATTTTGCTGTTATCAATTAAATTCCATAGTATTTATATGATTTCTTTTCTGGTCCAAGATCTCATCCAGAATACTGCACTATACTTGATGGTTGTGTATGTAGATTCTTCAAAATATTAAAGTAGACCTACCATAGGCTCTCACAACACTAATTCTTTACATATATTCAAAACACTTGAAATCAAGATTTCTCAGCAGTAGCCTCACATGTTTATTGCACACTTACTTATTCATAGCAGCTCGTTATTCAAACAGTTATTCTAACTGTCCTCAAAGCAACGGTGTGTACATATATAAAAGTACTTTAACCTTAAAAAAGAAGAAAATCCAGCAAATTCAGATACAGGCTACACATGGTTGAAACTGGAGGCCATTAGCTAAATGAAACGAGTCAGTCACAGGAAAACACATACCATACTCTATGTAGCTGAAATGTCTATAATACCTTATGGAACCAGAAAATAAAATTGATATTACCAAGGATTGAGAGGAGAGAGGAATGGAGAGTTAAAAAAAACATGCAAAGCATTTTCACTGGGCTGATTCTAAACAAATCATTCCACATCACCTTTTAGGTAGTTTTTCACTCAAGCAACAGGATGTTGATCTTCTCCAGTGCTCTTCTTGTTACTTTAAATACATATTCTATTTATTATTTTTAAAATTTATTTATTGTTTTTATTTTATGTGCGTGAGTGTATTACCTACATGTATGTAAGTGCACTGGTGTTGGGCAATGCCTGAGGAGGTCAGAAGAAGGCATCAGATCCAGAGTTATGGACAGTCGGCAGCTGCCATTGGTGCTGGGAACCAAACCTGGATCCTTTTCAAGAGCAGTCAGTGATCTTAATTGCTGAGCCATCTCTCCAGCCCCCAACTGTAGGCAGAAGTCAGAATGGTCCATATTAGATTAAAAGACAGAGACAACAAAACACTTGACCAGAGCAGGCAGAAATGTCTCTAGACACTCTCCTGGATCAGGGCGGGACCCTGAGACTAACCCTCTGTCAGCAGCAGGTGTGCCCCTGTGGCTGCTCACCCCTTTCCTTCCAGGGATCAATCTTGAAGTTGTCCTGCCTGGGAGGAAGTAATAAATTATATCACCTCAAGTATGTTGCTTCTGTCAAAATGACTCTATGGAACTGATGGTTATCAACGTGTGTCCAGGGTCAGTGACTTTGTTATTATGTTTTGTGCACTGACGGTAATATGATCTCTCATCCCAGCCGTGGGCCCCAACTGAAGTCTGAGAACTCTGAAATGAGATGTAAAATCTCCATGAGAGGCATGATAAAGACCAGAGCTAATGAAGTGCTAATTCTCACCTCTGGCCTCTTTGATTTCTTCAAATGCCCATTCCTGAGTTGGGAGACAACGGGACACTTGGGAGATGTGGTTTACACAGAACACCCCAGAAGTCCTTTTTTCAGGACAGAAGTAACTCTGACCTCATTTTTTTTTTTTTTGGTCTTTTCGAGACAGGGTCTCCCTGTAGCCCCAGCTGTCCTGGAACTCACTCTGTAGACCAGGCTGGCCTTGAACTCACAAAGATTCGCCTGCCTCTGCCTCCCAAATGCTAGGATTAAAGGCGTGCACCACCATGCCCGACCTGACCTCATTTTTAAAAACATTTAATTGGCAGAGCTTCTGTTTGATTCCATTTTGAGATTTTAGAGATAATTGTTAAAATATTTATTTTTATTTAAGTAGAGTATAAAGTTGCTAATAGAAGAAAGTATACTGTCTTAAACGTATCAGTTATATAGTTGTGTAAATTAACATTTAATTCATTAGGACTGTAGGAAGTTTCCACAACACACTCTCAATAAGGTTTAAGGACTTCTGTAGACTGTTCACTGCCCTCTAAACTCATTTCACTTGAAGAGAACTATGTATATAGAGAGTATTGTTTTATTCTGGGAAATCCAAGGAATTCGTTTTTTTCAATGTGCATCTTTTATTGAATTTTTGTGCATTTCATATAATATATCTTAATCATATTTAGGTCCCCTCCCCTAACTTCCTTCACCCCCCCCATAGCCTGCCTACAGGATTCCATGCATTCTGTCATATGTTAAGGCATATGCAGTCAAATTTCTGTACCCAGATACTCCTCTGTGTGAGTTCATCTACTAGAGCCTGTTCAGCTCCTTTCCCATTTGAGCTTTTCAATTTCTACAAAGATAAGCACCCTCAAAGAAGGTGCCATCACATGGCTGTCTCAGAACTTCCAACTGATAATCCTTTGAAGCCCAAGTCTCTCTGAACTTTTTTGTATTAAGAACAGCAGTAAAATAGTTGAGCAACAGAAGGAGAAACACAAGATTTATGTGAGCCCCATTTTATGTTCTTTCTTTCTTTCTTTCTTTCTTTCTTTCTTTCTTTCTTTCTTTCTTTCTTTCTTTCTTTCTTTCTTTCTTTCATTTCTCTCTTTCTTTTTTTTTGAGACAGAGTCTCACTATGTAGCCTCATCTGATCTGGAACTCACTATGTAGACAGACCATCCCAGGCTGTTCTCAATCTCACAGTGATCTGCTTGCCCCTGCCTCCTGAATGCCGGAATTATAGACATGTCTGGCTACAACCCATTTTCTTTTTTTTTTTTTTTCAGATTTTTTTTTTTTATGTGTATGAGTGTACTGTCTGCATGTAGGTTTGTGCACCCGTGTCATGCAATGCTGCGGAGGTCAGAAAAGGGCGTTGGATTCCCCTGGAACTGGAGTTCTAGATGGTTCTTACCCACAATGTGGGTGCTGGGGATCGAACCCGGGTCCTCTGCAAGAGCAGTTGGTGCTCTTAACCGCTAGGCTATCTCTCCAGCCCCACAACCCATTTTCTTAAAAAAAAAATATGCCCTGCTAAGCATTTCCTTAAAGAGTTTCTTTGCGTTTTGTCTGCATTGAGCTTGCTGGTTTCTGTGCATGCTGTCCTGTTGTGTCTGAAAAACACTGTCTGGTTGTAGTCATCCACTACCTCTGGCTCTTACAATCTTTCTCCTCCCTCTTCTGTGACGTATGAAACTATTAAAGAATTAAACAAATATATTTAACTAATTAATTTTTTTATAAGTTGCACTTTCTTTTTTTAAATTTTTTATTTTATTTTTGTATGTGTATGAATGTACTGTCTGCATGTAGGTTTGTGCACCCGTGTCGTGCAATGCCGCGGAGGTCAGAAGAGGGTCTCGGATTCCCCTGGAACTGGAGTTCTCCTGGAATTGGAGTTACAGACGGTTCTTACCCACAATGTGGGTGCTGGGGATCGATCCCGGGTCCTCTGAAAGAGCAGTCGGTGCTCTTAACCATTAGGCTAACTCTTCAGCCCACTAATTAATATATATTAAAATATATAAAGAGTTTTCTTTGGGCAGGTTTGCTGGTGTCATAATAAGGACAAACTCTAAATTTGATCTCTAAGACTGTGCCTCCACCTTAAACTCTAGATTCATGTACCCAACAACCTCGTCCACACTTCACTCCAACACCCAATGGCTTGGGGCTGGACAGATGGCTCGGCAGTGAAGAGCACCGGCTGTTCTTGCGGAGGATCAAGCAAATTGGATTTCCAGTCCCCACATGGCATTAATTCCAGTTCCAGGGAATCCGATGCCCTTGTCTGGCCTCTGTGATCATTGCACGTATGAGTGCAGTTACACACATGAAGATAAAACACTCATACACATAAACTATAATAAATTAAAAATCTGATAGCTTTAACTTCACATGTTCAAAACCCAGCTCCTAATGTTTCCTTCCCCTACATCAGCAAGCATCTGTTCCTTCAGTCTTCTCCATCTCAACTGATGGCAATTCCATGGCTCAGACTGATAAGGTTCAAATGAGATACTGCACCCCGGAGAAGTCCCTTTGTTCTGGTCCACATGAACAAACCTCGAAAGTGGATCTTGCTTGCCAGCCCTGCTCCCCCCGCTCATGTGCTTATTGAAACCATCTTCTGAGCATCTTTGTCTACACCCAACCTTCTTTATCCTCAGTACACTGGTCAGAGGGATTCCACTAAAACACACCAGATCATGCCTCTGTCTACTCAAATCCCCCCAAAGTCCTTCCAAATCAAAGACATGGTTCTAAATAAGGCCCTGGAAGACACTGTGGTGGTTTAAATGAGAACTGTCCCTCATAACCTCATGTATTTGAACACTCGGTCTCCAGTTGTGGCAGTGTTTGGGGAGGTTATAGAACCTTTAGGAGGATCAAGAGTTCAAGACTACCCTGAGCTACACGAGACCCTGTCTCAAAAAAGAAATATATGTCACATTCCAAATATCAATGTCCATCCACATGTGTTTCACGAGTCACTCAGGACAGAAGTTCAGGTCGGATTTATAGCTTTCGGATAGGACACAGCTCGCTGTACCAACACTTTGAAATCCTGACATGTTTTGACACAATTTAACTGGTATAGCATAGCACACGTTTAAATAGGTTTTTTTTTTTTTTTTTTTAACTTTTTGTCTTTTTACTAAGANGTTTACATAGGTTTTTTTTTTTTTTTTTTTGGCTTCTTTTTCAAGACAGAGTCTCCCTGTAGCCCCAGCTGTCCTGGAACTCACTCTGTAGACCAGGCTGGCCTTGAACTCACAAAGATCCATCTGCCTCTGCCTCCCAAGTGCTAGGATTAAAGGCATGCACCACCATGCCCGGCTAAATAGGTTTCTATACAGACAAAACCAAACCTATTTTACTAGAAGAAAAGAGAACTACTAATACACAAAGTTAATATATGAAAAGCTTTGGTACTAGCTAATATGGTAAATGTAGTGGTTCTTCCTCTGGAACTAGTTGCTTAATGGTTGCCAACATTGCCATTACTTCTGGGAAATATCCACGACTGTCTGCCTCGACCAGAAAACCTTGGAGATCTAGTTCTCTGATGAGGACAAGTTGCCTTGAGTCTGTGAAATGCTACACCAGGCATTCGCTGAATCGAAAGGACTAGCAAGTGATGACAGAATAATCAATGTTACCAGTGACCTGTGTCAGGTGTGCAGATGCCAGGAAAATGGTTTCAAGGTGACTCTCAGGAATTCATGATAGACTATAAATCAAAGATTATTTAGGTGGTAACACTGCACACTCCAGTTTGAATATGGAGAGTATTCCTTGGACGAAAACATAAATTACAATTTCTCAGAAAGGTAAATATCTTGACTTTACCTCAAAAAGGAATAGACAAATATATCTTGAACTCTCACAAGGACCAGTGACTCTCTCAAATGCTCTCCAAGAGAAATTCTAGATTAAGTAGAAGGTCTGTTTGAATATGCAGCAGTCTACTGTTATGAAGGGCAAATTCTCCATCTTTGTAGTGGATATTTGTCATGTGGACATCACTATAATATAATATAATATACTTTGATAGCCAACTGAGATGCCCGGGCAAGAAGACTATTTTCTGCAGACCTCAGCCCCTTCAGCTTAAGCAATTATGGCAGTGTAACCTATCAGAGCCTGTTCTTTTTTTTTGTAAATTTGTTATTGAATTTTTGAATATTTCATACAGAACATCTTAATCATCTTTACACACCCTTCCTCACTGACACGCTCTCATAGTGCCCCACCACTGGAATTTATGTGTTCTGTCATTTGTTTTAAGGCCTATCTTGTCAAGTTAGTGTCGCTAGACATACTCAGTGCACGTTCATCCACTGGAGTCTAGTCTCAGCCTATGTAGAGTCTCTCCCTTAAAGAAGACCAGCTCGGGGGCTGGAGAGATGGCCTAGCGGTTAAGAGTGCCGACCGCTCTTACAGAGGACCCAGGTTCGATCCCCAGCACCCACATGGAGGCTGAGAACCATCTGAAACTCCAATTCTAGGAGAACTCCAGTTCCAGGGGAATCCAACACCCTCTTCTGACCTCCGCGGCATTGCACGACACGGGTGCACAAACTTGCATGCAGACAGTACATTCATACACATACAGAAATAAATAAAATTAAAAAAAAAAAAAGAAGACCACTTCTTCCTCAGTCAGCAGGAGTCAGCTGCCAATAATCTTCCACTAAGATTTGGGCCTGCTGCCCATTTTCCCAGGTCTTTGCTGTTTTTTTTTTCTTTTCCTGCTTGAGTTTACATGAGTCTGGTGCATGTCGACACCATTGTTGTAATGTCATATGAGCAAGGTGGCAGAAGCCTGTAAGACACCATTTCCATACAGTCATTTACCTCCTCCCTAGGTCTTAGAATCTTTTTGGCCCCTCCTCCACAATGGTCCCTGTGTCCTGGGTGGTTAAAGTTTAATACTGGAGTCCTGTCCAAGGACCCACATTCTGCAGACTCTTATTGTCTATGCTTTGGCCATTTGTAGCCTTTTGTGTTCCTGGCCCCCTATTGCATGATGGAGCTTCATAAATGAGAGTTGAGAGATTCATTTGTGTTCCCTTTACTCTCTGTTCTATGTTCCATGAGCCTTATGGAGAGAGGCTGCATTGTAGATGTGTCACTTCGGCTTGGGCAATTCATAGACAACCTTGATGTGTGACCAGTTGTGGAACTCTGTAATAATCTCTATCTGTTGAAAAAGAAGCTTCTTTGATGAGTGGTGACTGGAATACTTGTCCAGAATATATAAGGTTACATATTTTGCACTTAGTAAGAAATTACATTTGTATAAGACTATCTCGGCCTTGAAGTTTTCTCTAAGATCTATGATCTTTCCAGTCATGTGTATTTGGCTTTGTTTACAGTATCACACATGAGTTTCCTCCCATAGAGTGGACTTTAAATTCAATTAGGTAGCTGTTGGTTACCACCAAGATAAAAGCACCACTACTGCACCAATATAGTTTGCTATACAGGTCATTGATATGGTTATTAGGCCTTAAAACTGATTGGACCATCAATTGATGTTCTCTCTTAGCAGCTTGCATAGTGCTCTCCAAAACCATGAGAGCTAGCCTTCACAAGAGGTGGCTTCCAGGTTAGTTCCAGTTCTGTCAGAGCCTACTCTTTATGCCTCCTGATTGACTGAGGAGTCTGTTCATGTCAGGAAGTGGTTCAGGAAGGATCCATATGAGTAAGGGCTCTCTGAAGAAAAGAACAACTGGGGGTATTCTAATGCTGCTTTCTGTTGCTGTGATAAATACCATGACCAAAGCAACTTAGGGAAGAAAAGGTTTATTTCATCTTATAGGTTTATTTGATCTCACAAACCATAATCAAGGGAAGTCAAGGCAGGAGTTCCAGGCAGAAACTCAGAGGCAGAAACTGAATCAGTGACCATGAAAGGATGCTGCTCACTGGGTGCTTTCCCTGGCACATTCTCAGACAGCTTTTTCATACAATCTAGGACAATCTTCCCAGGGATAGCACTTCCACAGGGAGCTAGGCCCTTCTATACCAATTAGCAATCAAGAAAATACCCCATTGACATGCCCATGGCACATTTAATACTACCGCATCATTGATGTGTCGCAGGGACTCAGTGCATATCTCCTGAACAAATGACTGGCAAGAAATAACTGATAGTTCAATTTCTAGCCAGGGATATATATATCCACAGAGGTTGGTTCCCAGAACCCTTGGATTCTCACATCCCTTATATGAAATGTGGTATTGGCGTCTGATCTGCACACATCCTTCAGCATACATTAAACCCACTCTGGATTACTTACAATACCTCCTTGGACTGCTTTCACTGAAGAGCTGTCCAGTTCTGTTCTGGCAGGCTGTAGACAATGACATTCAGCCCAGCCTAGGCACTGGAATCATCTGGGACTCTGTGAGCCGTGTTGATGTCTCTATCTTGCCCCAGAGAATCTAAAGCAATTGATCTGTGGTGCATCCTGTGTACTGGGATCTCCCCCCCCCCATGATTCCACTGTGCAGCCATGGCTTTGTACCATAGAGAAAGGGAGACCTTAGAATAGGGAGGTGGACACAGGCTATTTTTCAATCATTTTGTCAGCCATCAGTTCTACTTACAGTGGTTTTCTTGGAGTGTCTCACTGAGAGTTAGTTCTCACGGTTCTACAAGATCCTTACATTGTGCCACTATTAGAATTTCAGACAAATGCTCTAGAAAGTTCGTTTGTTAGAAGTTGGGTTCAGTACTTTGAAGGTCTCTCAGCAGAGTAAGCCAAGTCTTCTTCAAGAGAAGCATGGCTTGTAAGTGAAAACCTTGTGAATCATTCTTCATTGAGGGTGTGGCCTCTGGTAGGCTTCCCATGCTCCAATGGATGGCCCCACACCCATGCTCCTATGCACAGCACTAACTGGACTTAGTGGCTTACAGAAAAAAGACATGAAGTTGGGAGAGGGGTGTGTTGGAGGAATATAGGGAGTTGGCGAGGGAATGGGCTGGATATGATATTTCATTGTACATAGGGATGAAATTCTCATGAATAAAGAAAAAAATAAAAATATTTGTTTTTACTTGAAATCTGAATATTTTATTAAGTATTGGTAGTGCACTCCAATTTTTATATGCATATGGGGGGGGCGTGCCCATGTGTGTGTGTGTGTGTGTGTGTGTGTGTGTGTATGTGTGTGTGTGTGTTCCTGGGGATTGAACGTAGGCCTTTGAACATGTTAGGTATGCCCTCCACCACTAAACTACACCCTAGTCCCCATTACCCACTCCAAATGTTTTGAAAAGGCTTTATGTTAGACTGCAACAACTGCTTTATTATTTGTATATGTGTGTACAGGGGGTGCACACACATGCCATGAAGCACCTGTGAGGTCAGGGGACAACCTTATGGAATTGGTTTTCTTCTTCTTCCACTTTATGTGGTTTCTGTGAATCGAACTCAGGTCTGCAGGTTTGCACAGCAATCGCCTTTATCCACTGAACCATCTTGTTGGCCCAACAACAAGTATTTCTAAAATTAATAAAATAAACTGTCAAACTAAATTTTAATATTTCACAATACTTTTCCTAGGTTGTCCTATGAGCAATGTTCGTTCCTATCACTGTTTTAGAATAATTCAAGCATCGATTATATTAATCTGAAATGCCTATACTGGTTGAACATTATCAATTACATTTATGAAGAATAACAAAGGAACAATACAACTATTTCAACAAATCATCTCAATTCTAATTTTGAAACTTATTCAGAAAAAATATTTAGTACAATAATAATCCAGGAAACACATACTTTTACCTTTATTTTTGTGTGTTTGCCTATGCCACATAAAAACCTCTCATCTCAGCAATAGCCAGGCACTATTTTGCATCTGGTTTCCTGTGGGCGCTCCGGTACATTGCACCTGCACCCTGAAATTCTTCTAAAAGTCATCATTGTCAAAGTTGACAGGCTGCCCCGCTCTATCCAAGTAATCGATTGCCAAGCCCACCCCGGACATACAGACATCCCACACATTCGCCCCTTCTGTCCTAGAGGAAGCTGCCTCTTGTGGAAAACCCAGAGTGGGTCCAGTGGCCCAGCAATCTCCTGGAACTTTCAAAGGAGTTTTTCCTGCTGGAGAGGCTGCCTGAGTGACTGTGGCTGGAGGGTCCAAGGCATCTGGATAGAAGGACACAGGGAGGTTTTCTGACATGTAGTTACAGCTGGCCAGGCCACTGACTTCCTGCGTGCTGTCACTGTGTTTCAGAGCAGGGCACTGGTAAGCCTGGTAAGACACTGTTGTGGTGATCACTGTCTGAAGAGCCGGGGCTCCTGCTGGTGGCGTTGTCGTGAGGTACCTGCAGGGCAGCTCGGGGTGGTAATAAGGATGCACAGCCACAGCCTGGCACTGTCCTTGGTCAGCCCTCTCCCCAAGGCCAGGTTTTGCAAGGTTAGGTTTCCCTGTGAAATCCAAGCTTCTCTCATAGCCTCTGTAGGAATTGATGTTGTATTGTAGTGTGTCCAGATGAATCCACTCTGCGTCATTAGGGATCCTGGAGGAATCTTTACACAGGGTTGGATATGGACTGGAACCTGTATCCCCAGGGCCTGCCAATTCATAGTTCCAAGGTGGCCTAGGCAAATAGATCCTTCGATTTGAATATTTCTGAAAGGGTGGCATGATGTCTCCTTGGTAGGAGGCCCGGTCACAAAGAGCTCTGCAGGCATCAGCATTTGGAAAGAAAGGGCAGGGCTGCCCTGTAACAGGGCAGCTGATATCAGCAGCCACATCAGACAGTTCTGTGAACTCCAGGGAAGACATGCTGTTAACATGCCCATCGCTGTTCTGATCACCTTCTGTCTAAAAAGGACACAAATAACAGACACAACATGTGACATAGAACATGTAAATGCTATGGACATCTTCATCCACAACAGCCAACCACATAAATAAAAGCAAGCTTCCAGTTGGTCGCTCTGTGTAGTGAACCATACCCTGCTAATGTCTGTAGTTTGGGCCTGGGGTCCAGCGGTTGCTGATGGAAGAACTAAAGGAGAAAGGTCTATAGCAGCCAGCCAGGATGGTGATCGGCTGGTGGATCTGTTCTCAACCACGTGTCCTGTATGGTGGAGGATCTGAAGACACTCAGATCTGCTTCAAATCCTGCCTCTGCTCCCCTTAAACTGAACAAATCCTTTAACTTCTCCTCATTTTAAACATGGGGCTTAACTCCTCACAACCTCTCCAGGGGGTTCTGTAACCCAGAACATATGGACCACGGCAGCGTTTGCCATGTGGAGGATCCTAAGCAACGTCAGGTTCCGCTCTCCTGACGCACTCTGCAGGCCTGGCATGCTTTGGTGGAAAAGGCAAATGGAATCAGGTTGCCCAAAGAAAGCTTATCTGTTCCTGTGTAAATAAGGTGGGTAGTGCTTGGATCTTAAGTGCCCCCCAAAGGTTCATGTGTTTTAGGCTTGGTCCCCAGTGTGGCACCATAGGAGGTGATAGAATCTTTCAGAAGCAATGGCACCCCCTGATCATAGAGTGAAGCTTCTAAATCAATGAGCTCAAATAAACCTTTTCTCTCTTCAGTTTACAATAACAGAAAATGAGCACAAATGTGAACGATCCTCTCGAGGACACCCCAATAATTCTCTGTTGTTATGCACATACAGTAGTCTCTCTTATTCACAAGGTTTCAATTTGGGGTAAGCCAGGTCCCTCCAAAATGGAATATTCCAAAATAAATAGTCCATAAGTTTTAAATAACTTTAATTATAACACAGTGTCCTGATTGTTCTATTCTGTTACCATTATCCCTGACTATAGTTTACAAATTAAACCTTATCATAGATATGCATGTGTAGAGAAAGCTCAAGAACCCACAGGTTTAGTAGCACCTGGAGTTTCAAGCATTGGGATAAGGATGCTCCTCTGCATGTATTACCGTGGGAGGGCTCGCCTCGTAGGGCATCAAGATGTCAGATGATCCTGTCATCATTGCCTATAGGGACCGTTTTCTTATTTTAAAGAAGGGATTAGAAACCTTAAATAAATATTGACTCAATAACATTTGGTAGAGATATCTTAATTCCATATGAAATCAAACCCTTGTAATTAATACATGGCATCTGGATTTCAATCAGCCGTTCATTTACCTTGCATGCAAATGAACACAGACCTTAGGAAGCTGTATTCACATCGATTACCTCAGTGTTTCGAGTTCTCTTTTTCTGGGGTTGGTAAAAAGAGGCCATCTGTCTCTTGAGGGAGCTCCTTCTAGCTTCTGTCTCTGATTTACTCTCCGGTTTTGGGTGGTCGTGAACACCCTTGGCCTGTGTTAATGAAGAAATGAATAATTTGTCTCTCTGGAAGGAAGCTGACAATACTGGAAACTGGTCCAAAATTGATTATGTCTTTCCCTTATTCTCAAGTATTTTTTTAAAAATTTAAAACAGAGAAAATGTTACTCAAACAAAACAACATAAATACTAGACATCTTAGTTGGGTGTGGTGGTTTATCTACTTGGGAGGCTTGCGGTGTGTATGAAGTCAGCCCGGTTTATATAGTGAGTTCCAGTCTATCCTGGGCTATCTAACAGGACTCTGTCTAAAGGCAACAACAATAATGACTCATGTCTTTAAATTTAAAAACATTATTTATTGTGTTGGTAACTTGGGAGAGTTGGTTCTTTCCTTCTATCATGTGTGTTCCAGGAATTCAACTCAGGTTATCAGTCTTAAAAGCAATCCCCACTGAGCCATCTACCCATGTCCATCTTAAATGATGACTTGCAATCTTGTCACTCTATTCAGTGCTCACGACTAGGTTCATACATCTAGCCCTGAGAAAGGATGCTGAACCATGGGTGGTACACAGCTGTGATCCCAGCACTCAGGAGGCTAAGGCAGGAGGATCATAGGTTCCAGGTCAGCATGAGCTACATAGCAAGTTCCAGGACAGACTGGGTTACACAGTGAGATTCTGTCTGGGAAACAACAAAACCCAGCTAACAGTGCATCAGCTGACTTGTAGGGACATCATAAGCACTGGGGCTATCTATTGTTAGTTTAATCTAGTTTCCAGGACAGGTGACGGGTGTTTTGGTCCAAGTACTATGATGAAAATACTATTTAAAAATCCTGTTCTGACTCCACTTACCTGAAAAAATATCGCATTGCCATCCAGCCTCCAGAAATTGGTTACAGGGTATCCACTGTGCCCCCGGCAAGGAATCAGCTCCAGAGCTGAATGGCAGTTGGGACAAGCTTTGTCTGCAAACCCCAGTGGGGGAAAGAGTAAGCACAGCCTGAGCTCACATCCTTCTGAAGGAAGAAAGGGGGCTCCCCTCCCAGACAATCTCCCGCCCTCACTCTGCTGTTTAAGTCTGGCCTTGTCACAGATGGCTGGCCTCAGTTGAAGGTGCGAGCCATCCTGCAGGGCGCAGGCTCCTGTGCACACCACCACACCCAGGCATGACTTCTTGAGGATGTGGCCATTGTGGTTGTTGGTGTTGCGCATGGCCCAGCCACTCAGGTGTCGCTGTGCCTTCTTCTCTTGGCTGCTGTAGATGAAGCGCACGTAGCCATCTGGCCACTCTTGAAAGTGATCAAAGTGGGCTGGTTCCTGGGAAGGATCACAAATAGAAAGGGGTTAGCATGAGCTAGCCCAAATCACAGACAGTGTGTCTATACTTTCCTCCAAGCACTAGAGGATAAAACCGGGTTATTGAAACTCCAGAAATGTTTAAAACCCCCACATTATGCTGTAATATAGTACTAATAGGCATTCGTATGCATGACAAACATCTAAGGTACTCACTTTCTAAATGGTGCCTGCATATAACACATCCAGCCTTCACACCATACCTTGTGTGGACAACAGGGATCATTATCAGGCCCATTTTATAAAATAGGGTTTGAAGGTCAGAGAGGTCAGTTGATTGTCCAAATTCCTGCAGCTGGTAAAACCCGGCCGCCAGGTGTTTGACCTACAGTCTGACTCCAGAGTCTGGGCTTTGTAATAATACTCTCAACCCACTTCTCAGTGTGTTTAAATGTTGAAAACATTTTTAGATTTCCAAAGTATGAAGACTAAAAGTGATCAGAATGCTTTTTTGCTGAAATGCATTTTCCTGTAAAATACCCAAGTTAGCACTTCTCCTAAAGTTCCCGGAACTCCAGCTCAAACCTGCCAATCCCATCAGGCAGGGCAATGCCAGAGAGGCAGTAACAGCCTCCCCTGCACTCTCACCTTAGCTCTGCAAGCTTCAAAGTGTACTCTGGGGCCTGGCTTAGGGGCACTAGCCTTTAATCCCAGTACTCAGGAGGCAGAGGCAGGCAGGGCTCTGTGTGTCTGAGGTGAGCCTGGACTACACAATGAGACTCTGCCAAAATAGGGTACTCTGATGAAGGATAGCATCCTCACAGTGAATGGTGAGCCTGCCTGGCATCGGCCTACCTGCCACCACCCCAACAATATGGGACTGACATTCTCAACAGAGACCCACAACCCCCAATAATACATCCTATCTAAAATACTGAGCACTGCTTTAGTACCCATGCTTGGTGGCCTTTGTTTCATGCTCTATTTAAAATGCAATGAATGTCTTTTTTTTTTTTTTTTGGTCTTTTTGAGACAGGGTCTCCCTGTAGTTCCAGCTCTCCTAGAACTCACTATGCGTAGACTAGGCTGGCCTTGAACTCACAAAGATTCACCTGCCTCTGCCTCCCGAGTGCTGGGATTAAAGTCGTGCACCACCATGTTTTTTATTATTTTTTTCTTTTTTAGTTTTTTTCCTTTTTTTTGGTATTTTTGAGGCAGGGTCCCCCTTTTTAGTACCAGCTGTCCTGGAGGTTGCTCTGTAGACCAGGCTGGCACAGAGATCCACCCACCTCTACCTCCCAAGTGCTGGGATTAAAGGCGCACGCCACCACACCCGGCTAAGATGGCATAAAACAAGTACAGCGGAGCTCTTAAATACGAAGTAAACATTCTGTTTTATGGAAAATCTCTACTTCATATCTATTAACAGTTCCTCTTTCCTGACCAATGACCCAAATTGAAATAAATCACAAAATCTCCAAGAGAGAGATTCAGGTTGGGTTCTTCCAGGAAAAATGGATCCAGAGACTATTACAACAGAGGACTAAAGACTGAGGCTGGAGTGACTATACATATGTAGGATGACTCAGATTTGTGTGTGTTTTTAGTCTGACAGTAATAGTACTGAAGAATAATTTTAGTTCCCAAACTACAGGGATATTGTTGAAATCATTACTATGAGGAATAACTTTTTTGAAATATGGGATTTATGATATATCACAAATGATGTGTTATCAACCGTAAATTCACATTAAAAGTAAATACAATTGTTTTATTTTTTTTAATTTTTTAAATTTATTTCTGTATGTGTATGAATATACTGTCTGCATGCAAGTGTGTGCACCCGTGTCGTGCAATGCCGCGGAGGTCAGAAGAGGGTGTTGGATTCCCCTGGAACTGGAGTTCTCCCGGAATTGGAGTTTCAGACGGTTCTCGGCCGCCATGTGGGTGCTGGGGATCGAACCCGGGTCCTCTGCAAGAGCGGTCGGCGCTCCTAACCACTAGGCCATCTCTCCAGCCCCAATACAATTGTTTTAAATGTGACTATTTCAACTTAAGGCTTGTACTAAGTAATCAATAACCTCCAGGAAAAAGAATGCCTTTAGTACTCTCTTTTAAATAAACCAGGGCCCACATCTCTCCATAGCTCCAGGAATACAGATGCCAGTGAAGACACAGAAACTATTTTAAAACCAAATAGCAGCAGAACATGTGTGAGACTGTGTCCCTTCTCTTCCCTGCCCTTCCCCTCGCCCTGCCCCTCTCTTCCTCTCCCCTCCCCCACCTGCTCCCCTCCTCTCTCTTCCCTGCTCCTTGCTCTTCCTCCTCCCTATTCCTGGTACCTCCCTTCCCCTCCCCTTGTCCTTTCCTTTCCCTTTCCTCTCCCCATCTCCCCCCAGCCCCCGTTTTTCAGAGTCTTCTTATGTAGCCCAGAAAGACCTCAATTTCTCTATCTCTGCCTCAGCCTCTATGGAGCGATGGGATCACAGTCATTGGGATGCCAAACCTGGCTCCAAGATTGGGTTTCATTTGCTCTAATATGTTGACAACACACACACACACACACACACACACACACTCACACACACACACACCCCGGGTGGGGGATCGATGATAGTAGATCTGGAGGAAATTTGAGATTTTTATCTAGTTCCATCTCTTGATAATAGAACAGCTGCCTGAGACTAACAGAAATTCAAGGACTCTCTCAAGGTCATAGACCCAGTTTTCCTCTCTCATCCAGTTACAGCAGAGCTGGACAGCTCTTTCTCCAGGTGTGTGTGTGTGTGTGTGTGTGTGTGTGTGTGTGTGTGTATCTATATGTTGTCATTTATATATATATTTTTGAGACAGGGTCTCCCTTTAGTCCCAGCTGGCCCAGAGCTCACTATGTAGACCAGGCTGGCCTTGAACTCACAGAGATCCGCCTGCTTCTGCCTCCCAAGTGCTAGGATTAAAGGCATGCGCCACCATGCCCGGCTTATATTATTTTTTATGTCTCAGTATGTCTGTCCTTCTAGACATTAGATATACCTTAGATTAAGAGCCTGGGCCAAGGGCTAGAAAGATGGTTCAGCAATTAAGAGAACTAGTTGTTCTTGCAGAGGACATAGGTTTGATTCCCAGCACCCACATGGTGGCTAACAATTGTTCCTAACCCCAGTTCCAGGGGAACCCCACATCCTCTTCTGACCTCAGGCATTGCACAATAGGAGTACACTTACATACATTCAGTAATACATTCATACACGCAAAATTAAAAAACATAAAATATATTTTTAAAAAGAACCTGGGCCAGTGTCTGCAGGTAAAGACACTTGCCACACAAGCCTGATAATCTGAGCTCAATCCCAAATCCCATGGTAGAGGATAGAATTGACTCATGGTGGTTGTCCTCGGCCCTCCAAGTATCGTGGCAGTCATGTGCCTTCATGGGTGCACAAACATGGACACGTGTGCACATACATATACACAGTAATAATAACAATAAAATAGTCTCCCCAAAAGGAAAATTTCACATTTACTGGAAAGTCAGAAGGTGCTTGGGGAAGGGCTCTTATTGCTTTATTTAGATATAATTTTTATTTTTTTGGTCTTTTTGAGACAGGGTCTCCCTGTAGCTCCAGCTGTCCTGGAACTCACTATGCAGACCAGGCTGGCTTTGAACTCACAGAGATCTGCCTGCCTCTGCCTCCTGAGTGCTAGGATTAAAAGCTTGTGCCACCACACCTGGCAGATTGGATATGATTTTAAAATGCAAGATTAGATTGTTTCCTAGGAAGATTTACAATAAGAAGGCAGCTGCACTGGGTCACAGTGCTGCACACTCCCAAGATGGTGGTGTCATGAGACATAAAGGAGGCAGACTTGAACACAAATAAGTGAAACCAACTTCAACTTCCTACACACATGTATATCCAAAGAAGTGTTCCACTCTGCTGAAGTGCTTCATTCTACTGGAGGCTACAGACCTTACTTGCAAATTGCTCACTGCTTGCACATCACAGAGGCTGAATAAATGTTCAAGTCCCTGGGCCAGGATTTTGCTGGAAGTCTACCTTTGCATATGCCAGGGAAGCAGCTCTTCTCAGCCCCTATGAACAATAAGAACAACACACACACACACACACACACACACACACACACACACAGTGCATTGCACAACTGGCTTTAAAGTATTATTTTGACCCACGATAATATGACCAACACAAACTGCTCAGTTCATTTCCTGTACTTAGCTCTGATAATGCAAAACCTTAAAAATTATTATTGTAAAAGGATGATAATTCCTTGCTATCATCGAGGTTACCTGTGGGTTAGGATGGCTTTGGTACCCTGACTATGGAATCGTCTCATCCAGGCAGGGGACTACCCTGCATGAACTGTTCCAAGCTGGATAGTCCTTTTAGATTCCAGTCCCTTCTAGCACCCAGCCTGTGTAAGAAGTAGTGGTACTTGCACTGCATGCATGTGCATGCATACAAACACATGTGTAGAGTTTTGGCAAAAATTAGCCAGAGTTGCCCATAGTACCTTCCTCACCTGAGGCATCTGAGGATCATTGATGTCCCAGGAGAGTGTCATCCCGTAGGAAAGCACAGGGTGCATGTCCTGGATCTGCGTGTTGTCTGCTGGCATCTGCGAGGTGCTCCTAGAGCTCAGCAATCAGGATCCTGAAGAGATAGGAAGAGAGAGAGAGAGAGAGAGAGAGAGAGAGAGAGAGAGATATTAAAGTTCAGAGGCCGGACCAAAACGGAAGCCTTGTCCTGGGCTGCGGAGCTGAAAGGTGCCCCTCTGAAGCTGGGACAAGCTGGTTTATACAGATCCGCCCCTCCCGCTCCGCCTTCCTGGGCGCCCTCTCTCCAGTGTCCCCCGCTCCAGTCGACCCCGCCTGCCAGAGCCTGGAATCCAGAGGACAGCTAAAGCGGGCCCAACACGAGGGAGATGGAGGTCTAATGGGAGGTGGGGGGCAGGTACAAGTTTGAACTTTTATGGAAAAAAACAAAAACCAATGCTTATTTTCCAGCTATACTTGAGGTTCTGGAGATGGCTTAGAAAGCCTTAACTCGGCTTTGGAAGTCGAAGTTTCCAGCAAAGCCTTCGGAGAGAGCAGCACTCAGTTCCAGCGGGGCACACGCCTCCGGCTCAGGGGTGGGCTCTGGCGTTCAGTGCTCTGGCGAGGGCGAGAGGACCGCAGCATTGCGCTCCCCTCACCTCTCCCTCCCCCTCTCCTTCCTCCCCATCTCCGCTCCTCTTCCTTTCCCTCTCCCCTCTCCCTCTTTCTACCCTTCTCCATCCATCTCCCCCAGCACTCTACCATGTCCCTTCCATCAGCATCTTTATCAGCGAAATAAGATGCCGCGGTTCCGTGGTGAGCGCTCAGTTGCCACCCACTGAACAACAATCTGAAAAGCCAACTGTATGCTATGGTTGTGGTACCACCCCAATCACCACTCCGCACCACTTTCCCCAGAGCATCCTTGCGGGAAGGATACGGGCTCCCTGGTGCTGAGGAGGCTGAGTCTAAGCCTTCTTCACCCTCCCATCCACCTCCCTTCTGGCCACTCGAACACCAAGACACTCACTTCAAGAAAGTCGCAAATGTGGCTTCCTGGCTACGAGTGCGGGATCCTGCCTTGTGAAGGAAGCTGGGCTTCTGGAATTTCTCCCCCCCCACTTGCTTTGCAGCTGACTGGATTTCGTTGTCAGCCTTACCTGCAACATTACATACATACATACATACATACATACATACATACATACATACACATACATACATACATACATGCATACATACATACATCTATCGACCATTCAAGACACTGTACTGTTCGATGGAGTTGCTCCCAACGCAGGTCCATTCTGGTGCACACAGCAGGTGGTCTCAGTCTCCTATGGGCAGCCTCCAGGCTACCCAGGAGGATTGCCCAGACCAGCACCTTTTGCTGGATTAATCTGGGTGTCAGCCAAACTCTGCCAGAACAGGTGCATTTTAAGGCCATGACTCTTGCAAAAGGGCCCTGTAGGCTCCCAGGCTCCTACCTCCCCCAGTTACGAGCTTGCTTAGAAAAGTCATAGAGGACCCGGGTTCGATCCCCAGCACCCACATGGCGGCTGAGAACCATCTCAAACTCCAATTCCAGGAGAACTCCAGTTCCAGGGGAATCCGACACCCTCTTCTGACCTCCGAGGCATTGCACGACACGGGTGCACAAACTTGCAGGCAGACAACGCATTCATACACATACAGAAATAAATAAAATTAAAAAAAAAATTAAGAAAAGTCAGCGCAAAGGCAAGCTAGCTTTCCAGAAGCCACGCACCGCAAGGGGCCTAGCAGGGGGAAAGGGGGGGGTTGAGAGGAGTTCCTTGCACTGTCTTCCTTCAGCTAGTAGGTCTTTCTCCTAAAAAAACAAAATGTCCTAGCAGGAGAAAGTGATTTGTTGATTCCCAAGAGTATCTCACTTAAAATTCTCTTCCAAAAGGTTTCTGATTAAAGTCTCTTTCAGAGGGTGGGCACTCAAGCCTCGGTGGGCACAAAGCTGTGTCTGCACCTCCCTCATTAGCCTTCAAGACTTCTAAGGTTCAGGCAATTCCTGGCATTCAGTTGCCTTGGGGTTCCTTGTCTTTCAAAATTAAGTTAGTCACTGGCTATTTTAAAATAAATGTATATCTTATCAAATGTGGCAAGAGAGTGTGTGATAAATGTTTTAAAAAATAACTTCCAAAATAGCTATTTAAAATGATTTCTGAAGATGCTTAAAGACTAATTTCTTGCCTTACTACAAACACCGTTAAAATGTTTCTTGTATCTGTGGGTAGAACCCTTTCGAAAGCCTGAAGACCTAACTTGGATTCCACAGACAATGGAGGGAATTCCTCAAAATGTCCCCTGACCTCTGCTTCACCAGCTCACACACCAATAACAATAAATAAAATAAATCTGAAAATGTGTGACTTTAAATGTTAAGGGCAGATTAGTGAAGTTTGGAATGGATTCTGGGGTAAGAAAAAATCACTAACTTCCACAATCTTTAGCTAGGGTGGTGGTGCTAGCCTGTAATTGCACTAGTCTGGGAGGCAGGGGAATCACAGGTTTGAGGTCATCATGGGCTGCTTGAGACCCTGTCTGGGAAAATAGAACAAAACAACAAAAAGGTATTTAGTTTGTGAATATTTAGATATAATATTTCTGGTTGTCCTAAAATTATGTGTAGGCAAAATACACTAGCAAATGCCAGGTGTGCTGGCACAAGTTGTACGTCCCAGCACTTGGGAAGCAGAGGCAGGAGGATCTCTGAGATCAATGCCAGCCTGGTCTACATAGTGAGTTTCAGGACAGCTGGGACTATAGAGAGACCCTATCTCAACACCCCCCCTCCCAGTATATTAATAAGAGAAGCTAATCAAAGGCTGGGCGTGGTGGAGCACGCCTTTAATCCTAGCTCTCGGGAGGCAGAGGCAGGCGGATCTTTGTGAGTTCAAGGCCAGCCTGGTTTACAGAGCAAGTTCCAGGACAGCTGGGGCTACAGGGAGACCCTGTCTGGAAAAGACCAAAAAAAAAAAAAAAAAAAAAGAAGCTAATCAAGTTTAAAATATAATAAATGCTATTGATGTCTACTTATTGCTTTTAATACTCTCTGAAGACTGGAATGCATTGCCACTATGGGCCTTGGAATATAAATTTTCCCAAATTATGAAAATAGCTGTGAGGTTTCCTATCTAATATCAACAAAACATTACTTTTTTTTTTTTTTTTTTGTCTTTTCGAGACAGGGTCTCTCTGTAGCCCCAGCTGTCCTGGAACTCACTCTGTAGACCAGGGTGGCCTTGAACTCACAAAGATCCACCTGCCTCTGCCTCCCAAGTGCTAGGATTAAAGGTGCGCACCACCACGCCTGGCGATTCTTAATCTTTATACAAGTTCTGAATCCATAGCCTAGCCCCTTGCCAGTGAAGATTACAGCCTTCCGGAAACAGATCAAGTAGCATTTCGGTGGCGGGATCTCACTCTGCAACCCAAGCGGACCTGGAACTCACTTTGTAGTCTAAACAGGCCTTGAACTCTTGAGGTACTAGGATTACAGGTGTGAGTCACCACACCTGGCTCCTAGTTGTGTTTTGATCAAAGCCCTTGGGGAAGGGGAACTGAGGAATTCCTGCTGGAAAAATAAAACCCTTCGGAACTCTTCCCCATAGGAGCCAGCCTTGGATATTGAATTACCAACACCAACACAATCCTGATACTAGAACAAGGCATTATTTGGTCCCTTATTCAGAGGCAGAGAGGCTTCATTTTTTTTTTCTTTCATTTATTTAGTTTTGGCTCACTATGTAGCCCAGGCTGATCTTAAACTAATGCTATTCCTCTGCCTCAACCCCACTCCCAATACACACACACACACACACACACACACACACACATACAGCACAGTGCTGAGATTATATCCGAGTTATCTGAGAGAGGGAATTTTTTTTTAAAGCTTGGTTTCCAACCACTTCTTTCAACGTAAATATGTGTGTTAATGGCAAATTGACTTTTGTAGGAGGCCTTTTATATGAACCTGGTGGCAAAAAAAAACAAAAACAAAAAAACAAAAACTGGACTAGGAGTTTTCTTTTAAAGCAAATGGGGACAGGAGAACTAGCTCAGCCTGACACTAGGCTTGGGGACCTGAGTTTGATTCCCAGGACTGATCTGGTAGAAGATCACTAACTCCTGCAAATTGTGTGACTTCTACATATGCTCTGCACTGCCACACACTAAACTAAATGGAGATGTAAAAAATTAAAAGCAGGGGGCTGGAGAGATGGCCTAGTGGTTGAGAGCATCGACCGCTCTTACAGAGGACCCGGGTTCGATCCCCAGCACCCACATGGCGGCTAAGAACCGTCTGTAACTCCAATTCCAGGAGAACTCCAGTTCCAGGGGAATCCGACACCCTCTTCTGACCTCCGTGGCATTGCATGACACGGGTGCACAAACTTGCATGCAGGCAGTACATTCATACACATACAGAAATAAATAAAATTAATTTAAAAAATTAAAAAATTAAAAGCAAACAGAATGCGCCCTCCAATCCCTACATTCCTTGTGTAAAATGTGACTGTGTTACTAGATACTGTATTTTATGTCAGGATGCTTACAGAAGACATTTGCCTACACCAACAAAAAGCATATTATGTGAAACTAGAATCCCAGTTAGGTGAACTTGCAAGCATGTGCAGTCTCTCTGAACAATGCTGCACAAACCAGCTTCTTAGGAAATGTGATGCAAATGCCCTGTGATTCATTTACCCACTTTAATTTAACCCTGGGAAATTCAAAGACTTGTTCCTTTCTGAATTGATAGACTAATATTAAACTAGTAATCAAGACAGGGACAGACATGAACATAAAGTATTTTAAGTCCATGCAAATACCAAGGTAGGAAAGAAAGCAGGTTTTATTAATGTAGTGATCAAAATGTAATTAAGTACATTTTACTTTAGAAAATAAAAACTAATGTTTTCATGCCTTTAATCCTTGCACTCGGGAGGCAGAGGCAGGCGGATCTTTGTGAGTTCAAGGCCAGCCTGCTCTACAGAGTGAGTTCCAGGACAGCTGGGGCTACAGGGAGTTCCTGTCTCGAAAAGACCAAAAAAAAAAAAAAATTATGTGTCGTGGCTCCCCTCCTTCAGTAGTGCGAGCAACTGCACGGCCTCAGATTAGTCACTACAAGCATGCTGTTATCTCAAGCACCTGAGTCTAATAGATTTGAGGGCAGGTTTATCCAATTGGAGGTCCTGGAGAAATTTCAAATCCTAAAGCCACCTGTGGCTCAGGGTCCAGACAGCAGAGGCTAGAGTGGCACCGCGAGACTGGACGCAGTGAATCCGGGTCCCGTGGAGTCTCAGGATGCTGGCGGTGAGTAATCGGGTGAGTGAGGCTGTAAGCATCGCTAGCGGCCGGGAGGAGCCCAGCCTCCACTGGACTGAGCCACCCTGCAGCGAGGGCGGCTGCACCAGCCCAGAAGCCTAGCAGAGTTCAGTCTTCCGCCTCCCGGGACAAGTCTTTCGGGCTCCGTGGAGAACGTGTGCTGGGCTTCCCTGGGCTTGAATGACGATTCTCAGGAAAAAAGGGACAGACTGAGATCTGGTCTGCAAGCTCTAAAAGCGCAAAAGTGTGCTGGGAGGCAGAACCCGGGATTCCTGGCTCAGAAGGCAATCTGATATTGATAGTTCCTTTCGGATGATCCCGCATTTCCTCATCCACTCCTCACTGCATCCCAGTCTGGAGAATCCAGCTGACAGCAAGGAAAGTGCCCGCAGTTCTGGGGACAACCCGCGGGCAGTGATACCACCGGAGCCCAGGCTTTTAGCTTTCATTTAACTAGTAATTACTGCCTAATCTGATGGAGAAGAAACAAACAATCTAGATGAGAATTGGTCTTCTATTTTTCATGTTTACGCATAATGACGATAGTAATATTGTAAAATGCACGGACATTTAGGGATTTTGGTTAAGTTCATAGAAACCTGAAGTAGATTCTGTTTTGTTGTTTGAGACAGGGTCTTCTATAGCCCAGGTTGGCCTCAAACTGTCTATGTCGATAAGCATAACCTTGAATTCTTGATCTGCCTCCCAACTGGTATGATTACAGGGGGAACCAGCGCTGCCGGCCCCAAGTGATTTTAAAAGAGCCATTTAAGGGACTGGAGACATAGTTCAGTGGTTTAGAGCATTTAGTGATCTCGCAGAGAACCCATGTGGCAGCTAACAATCATCCATAGTCCTTAACTCTAGTTTCATGGGATGGAGATCCGAGGCCCTCTTCTGGCCTCAGCGGGCGTTGCATGCAGGTGGTGTACTGATTTGCAGGCAAAACATTCATACACACAGAACAAAAATAAATAAATCCAAAACAATTTAAAAGAGCCATTTAAAAGAGACTCATAAGTATCTTGTGGGAAATGTGTGTTTTCATGAAATCATTGGGAGCAGTAGAGGAAATATTTAATGCTGTTAGTGTGGCATAATGTGTTGTAAAACCAGAATGTTTTCCGAAGAAAATCGGAAATGTTTGAACACTTCTTCTGTGACTGTGGATGTGAGATCCTTGAAATTTCAGTAAATAAGCCCTAGAGTAATGTGAAATTTTATGTCACAAATATAAAGACATTTTGAATCTTATTTTATAAAGTCTCATTCTGAAAAAACTTCATTATTTTAAGGACTCTTTTCCTGTTTTACAATCCTATCTATAGATTTAAGATTATTCTGTAGCCATTTATTCAAATGATGTTTACTTTCCCTCCTGTGATTATGTTTATCACAGACTGTGCTAAAGGAGACCATGCAGTTTTTAAACACCATCTTACTTGATCTATAATCCTGTTCAGTAAAGAAGTATAACTTTTTTTTTAGAATTGAAGTGTGTTTAGCATCTTTTTTTATTTCACACAGAAAAACCAAAGTCATTCGCCATCTGTTAAAGAAGATACTGGGACTGGCAAGGCCCAAGGAGCTTTCTGGGTAATTATCAGGCTTATTTTCTATTCCATGTGTATGATTGGTAGTTCTTTTTTCTTGGTGACTTGTTAGTAGCATTGTTGCTTAAGCTCAGCACAGAGAAATCTGTTTCTTCTTGAATCTTCCATACCCACTTATAGTCATATCTGCTCAACTTCATCTCCAACTATTCTGGTGGACTCCTGGTGGACTCCTAGCGTAAAATAATCCTGTGCTCTGAATTATTTCATGTGGAAGTAGACAGTAGCAAGCAAAACAGATATAATGCCTGTCCTTGGGAGCTTACAGACTGGCAAAAGAACAGAGCTAAGGGTAACCAAACTTATGGAGCTTGGGAAGCCAAGGACAGGGTGTAATAATGCAGTATCATTGGAGGTGCAAGTAGATAAGGTGGTTCTGGAAGATTTTCCTGAAGATCTGGGGGGAGTCAGTCCCATTGAGTGAAAGCTGATACGGAGTCTCCACATACAATTACTGATGTAAAAGGCTGTGAGGTGAGGAAGACCTCCACTTATTCTAGGACTTGGATCAAAGAATCTGGCAGAATTCAGATTACTAAAGAGACCTTGGGTACAGGGGAGGCTATGAGAGTCTTAAGCAGGCAGAAGTGTGGGTTTTTGAATTAGAGGATCTTAGTGGGAATCCAAGGAAATAGTCATCCAAAGAACATACAAGAATATATGGGCTAATGTAAAGGAGCCAAGATTCATTTCAGTCAGTATAGGCAATTATATATTGATTTAGGTAGATAATTCATTTTATTTTTTCTTTCCTATAACGTATTTCTTTCCCTTAATGAGTGATCCTAGGATATAGAATATTTTTGGTGGTTTAGAGCTTGCAACATTACTGAGCATCTTTATCTATTTACCTATCATTGAAGTATATTTTCCCCTAAGTCATGGTTGTCAGACTCTAGGGGGATCCACAGGGGGTCTAAGTCTGAGAAAGCCCAAAATGCCTCTGCTGTGGGGACCCACCAACCAGTGCTGAGAGAGCTCTTTGACCAAAGACAATGGAAACAGCACTATTTTGTTAATTGATTGTCAACATGTGTATTTTGATATTTTGTAGTTAAGACTGGGATCTTTATTGCATTTTCCCCTCTATTACTTTACACCTTGGTGTCTGGTAGAGGATTGAGGAAGCATTTGAAACGTTGAGCTAGGAAAGTCATCGAGTGCCTAGAATTTGTTTCTGTAAAACTTGGAACAGTTATGTTGAAAGAGTTGTAGATGATGGAGACCTGGTTTGTGAAGCTTCAAAGGGAAGCAGAGACTATTAGGGCTGTTTGTATGATATTTGGAATGAGAATCTATGGGTTCTGGTCAGCTGGGGCTGAAGAATTAGCTGTGGTTAAGAAGAGATCAAAACCTGAAGTCTTTGTTTTACTGGGACAATTGATACTGGTTATCTGGGGCTGAAAAATCATCTGTAAGTAACAAGAGACCAGCATCACTGTGATGAAATCTTCTAGAAAGAATTTCCTTGGGGTTAGCACACAGAAGCTGTGGTCCAGAGGGGGCCTGAGCCTCCATCTCAAGCTGGAAGCAGTACTTGGTAATGTGTAAGATTCTCCTATATGGTTCTGGTGTTGAAATGTGAAGGGGTCACAGAGAGCAGCTGAGGCTTGGCACTGTGAGAGGCCAGGAAAGGCCATTGGTGAAAGTGAAGCCTCTGTTGCAATGAAGACCCCAGGATTGTAAGGGTCACGAAGATAAGCTGAGGCTTTGCACCAGGAGAGGTCAGAAGCCCCCATTAGTGAAGGTGCAGCTTCAGTTTCAGTGGAGACCCCAGCTTTTTAGAGATTCCAGGACCATGGGATGACCACCAAGGGCAGCAGCAGGTGTGGAATGGAGCTGGCCTGGGCCTGGGAGATGAGCTGTGTGTGCTGTGGACAGCAGAGTTGGAGAGGGGGGCTGCCCAGACCCTTTGGAGCCCAGAAGATCATGAGTGCATCCCAGATGTCCAGCTTTAAGTTACTTTGCTGGATTGGGTTTTGCTCAGGTGTGCCAGAGTCTTCCTTTTGAAATAAGACAGTACTTATTTAGATTTTACAGGAGCCCACAGTTAAGAGACTTTTAAGAAATTGTGAACTTTTATTAAGTGTTTAGCCTTTTTAATGATTGTGGGGCTTTAAGGTTGTACTGTCTTATGTTATAATATTAATATTAACATCATATCTTGGGGGGACAAGAAATGGAAAGGTGGTAGTTTAATGGTGATGTGTTTTGTGTGTCAAGTGTCAAGGGGTCAATTGTGCTGGATAGCTTTAGTGTCAATGTGACATACCTAGGTTGAGGGAGCCTCAGTTGGGGAATGTCCTCCATTGGACTGGCTGTGGCCATGTCTATGGGTTATTTTCTTGATGGTTGAGTGATGTGGGAGAGTCCAGCCCACTGTGGGTGGTGCCACCCTTGGAAAGGTTGTTCTGTATTGTATAAGAAAGCCGACTGAGCATGGGCCAGGGGAGCAAGCCAGTGAGCAGCGTTCCTCCATGGCCTGTGCTTCAGCTCCTGCCTCCAGGTTCCTGTCCTGGGTTCCTATGTTGAGCTTCCTCAGTGATGAACTGTGACCTGGGAGATGTGAGCCAAATAAACCCTTTCCTCCCCAAGTTGATTTTGGTCAGATTGTTTTGTCGAAGCAGTTGAAGAGAAACTAGAACAACACTGAATAATAAACGATAGAATTATAAATATATCTGATAGTTTTCTAATTATTAAAATGTATATTATTTGTTGCAGTGATGGGGTTGAAATGGAAGGCCTTTCCCAGGCTAGGCAAGTGTTATTGTCCTGAGCTACACCCCAGGTCCAAAATTATTTCTTAGGTGGCACGGGGGCTTGAACTCAGAGCCCTGCCTATGCTAGGCAAGTGCTCTACCACTGAGTCCTATCTCCAGCCCTCACAGAATCTGTCATTGGTTGCGTTACTAGTTTGATTGTTGCTATGACCCTAATGTGCTTGGGGAAAATGAACAATTCACAACCCATCCTCTTTCCAGCTCCAGTCTCTTATTACTGATGCATTCCATGGTAAAGGATTTCAGATGATGGAAGAGTATCTTCAGCAGAAAGTGAGCCACTTGCCTCAGAAATATAACCATCTTCTACTGCACAGTCTAGACAGATCAGTAAATAAGGCAAGTAACTTGGTTTGTGTGGGCACTGAAACGGCAATATATAATGATGTATCAGAGTTTGAATTTAGTGTGTTCTGATACCTAGGAACTGGATCAAAAAGAATTCCAGAATGTCTCACTGCTGCTGAAATGTGTTCAGAGATTCTTCAATGACGACCTGGATGAAGATGAACCCTTGCTGATTCAGCAGGGGCTGATCCCAAAGATAAGTGTTTTAACCGTAGATGGCTTTGGATAACTTAGAGAGCCAGTGTGAGGGGCACAGGGTGCTGCCCAGCAGTCCCTTGCCTAACATGCACAGGCTGGGATGGGGTGGGGTGGGGGCAGAAATAAAAAGCTAATATGAATTCAATGGGATTTTCTCTTCCTATGAAATCGAAGTTGAAAAGAAGTTTGTGTCCATCTTTGTTGTTTCTATGCAATCAAAAGTTAACTGCAACACACACACTGTGCTGAGAAATGTGCCCAGCTCCCCAATGCCCTAACTAGTATAGATTACAGGAGGGATAGAGGAAGAACTAAAACCCCTGAAGAGATGGACCAGGGATGTCCTAAAGGTACTTTGGAACGTAAGCTAATTACTAGGGTCAGTTAATTGGAATAGGCCCTGACTGGTTTTCCTTTAGGCTTAGAAGGTTATGCTTGGTTATTTTTCTTGTTGCTACATCAAAATACCTGGCAAAAAGGAACCTAGGGAAGGGTTTGCTTTGGGTCGCACTTTGAGGGTTCAGTGTATGTTGATGGGAAGGAAGGTCATGTGGCAGGAGTGTGAGGCAGCTGGTCACGTCGGATCCACAGTCAGGAAGCAGACAGATGAATGCTGGGGCCAGTTTTTCTCATCTTTTATTCAGTCCCTGACCCCAGCCCATCAGATAGTGCCAACCATCTTTTGGATGGGCCTTCCCTCTTCAGTTAAACCTTTCTGGATTTGTGCTTCTGAGACTATTTTAATTCCAGTCAAGACTGTAAAGTTAAACCACCACATATGTTCTCCCAAGATATAAAAATGAGTCAAGCCTGGTGTGGTGGTGCATGTCTTTAATCCCAGCACTTGGGAGGCAGAGGCAGGCGGATCTCTGTAAGTTCAAGGGCAGCCTGGTCTACATAGTGAGGACAGCTGGAGCTACAGGGAGACCCTGTCTCAAAAAGACCAAAAAAAGGGGGTTGCATCAAATTCCTATTGTGTTTTGAAACAGAAATGTTCATGTTCTAGGCTGGGAGTGGGAATGTCATTACTATCAGCCACCTCCGAGGCACATGTAGGTTTGATCAAGGAGAGTGAATGGATATTATCAAGGAGAAAGGAATACTAGACTGCAAATTGTAAAGCTATTTACAGGTTCAGCACAGTACGCTTGGGAATTATTCTGCCCCCACCCAGTATGAATTTCCTGTAGAAAGCATTTAGTCCTGTACCCTAAGATCCAGAGGATTCAGTACCATATCCTTAAGTCATTGCTATTGTGCAATGGGGACAGCCGGACACCTGTCAGAGGATGTACTATCAGGCATATGAAAGGCCTCAGGGATCAGTTCCTGATCAATTAACGCAGCGTCCTCTCCACTTCTTCACCATTCTAGTCAACAAATATTTTGGGAATGGGCATTGGGAGAAGGGGGATGGGTTTTAGGAAGAATAGAAGGAATGATGGCGGTGTATTTAAAAACATAGCTTGTTGAGCATTAATAAAGGAGAAAGGAAATGTAGCGGTTCCTGCAGAGAAAAGCATCCCTTCCCTGGGGCTGATGAGTTAACTTGATTCGAGTCTGAATGTAGCTGGAGATGAGAGGGAGTGTTACTTGGATAATAGCAGCAGCTCCAGGTCTTTGAGGTACATCACCATCACCTGGTTCCCAATGCCAGGGATTCTGATTTCCAATGGTGGGATTTGGGGCATGGTCACCTCAGGGAGAGGGGATCAGCTGATTAGTTCATTCACATGCTTCAGCTGGGATGCCTTGGGTTCCCAGGTGTTTGGCTTTAAATTGTTTAAAGTTAGTTTTGAGGCCTTGAACTCACTGTGTAGCCCACGTCAGCCTTAAGAACAGCAATCATCTTGCCTTAGCTTTCTAACTTCGGGGAATCTAGTCTCACATCACTTTGCTTAGCTTCTCTTCCCTCTGCTAGACAAGTGCTATGCCACTGATCTAGATCTCCAGCCCAAATTGCTCAGAGTTCTGAAAGCCCCTCTCCTAATAGAGTTGTCCATCAAAAGCTCATGTTACAAATGTCATTTTAATTGATTATTTCTGACTGTGTATGCAAGGGTTCTCAAACTTTCCTCCCAGCCCCTTTATGTGCTGTTCTTATACCAATCAAGTGTCCCATTTCTGCTGATACGTGAGATGTTACTTATGTAATTCTGTGGCATTAGAGTCCATTCTGACATGCTTTCTATATATGTGGGAAAAGGCCTTCTCAGTTGGAAAAGTTATCTTGTAAATCTTGTGGAGTAGGCGGGACTTAGTTCCACAGAGTTCCATCAATGTTTCTTCTCTGTGTACATGGCTTCCTGGTTTGCAACAGCAATGGAATTTCTGACCTCTGAAGTACTAGCCTTGGACACACCTCTGACCAGTGCCATCGAAGACTTCTTTGACACTGTTCTGGTAAGGGTGGAGAGATGCCATCAGTAAGGGGTGGGAGTCTTCAAGTAATTTGTAAAACTTCCTTTCATTTTTCTGGCTTTTTATAAGATGTGACGTTTTTGAAAAGACTCACATTTTATGATTAGACTATTATATGAAATAGTAACAGACATTAATGTATACAACCAATAGTAAAGGAAACAGGAATCATTTATTTTAGACATTCAAATACGATACTCATCTGACAGTGGGTGATATACTCATTTTAATAAAGTGGTTGAAATTCTAACAGGCTCCTAATAAATTCCTCTATATCTGTATTCTCCTGTCTATCAAAGAATACTAACATTCATGCCTTGATGTTAGAGTCTATAATGCTATTTTAAAATAACGAGCTGTACTTTTTCTTTTTATTAGATCATTTCCAGACGCAGCAGTAAAGGTTGGTGTCTCAGTGGTTACCAATTGCCTATTAATTTTTCATTACCAGAATATTTGGTTACAGAGAATGTTTAAATGACATTTGAGGGTAAAGTGGATTTATCACCCACTTTACGTAGTCCCATTGTGATGTTGGAAGGCATTTTGCCGTAAAGTAGGTCTCTCTTTCGAGATGCTTTGTTTAGTGGCTCTTGTCACCATTAGAGCTAACTTTCCTCTCTAGGAGAAAAGCCACTTGTATCATTCCAAGGCTGCAGGGGTTTAGCCCAGGGTTTGGGTGCTTTGTTCCCCAGGTGCATGTGCTAGAGGCCTAGTTCTCCTGAGAGCTGGTGGACCTTAAGAAGTGGGGCCCAAAGCAAGGTGGTTAGAGCACAGTTCTTGTAAAGGGATTAAACAGAGGCTTGACTTGTTCTCACGAGGATGCGCCATTGTAGAGAGTGCGGCTGTTGCCGCCCGTTCCGCTGTTCCCTACTTCTCCATGCAAGCTCTTCCACACACGTCCCTGCTGTTATGATTCCATCCACCACGGGGTCCTCACTAGAACTGACTCATTCTGGTGCCATGCTTTTGAGCTTCCAGAATAGTGAGCTAAATTGTCCTATTTTCTTTGTAAAGTACCCAGCCTCAGACATTTGGTTATAGCAACAGAAAATTGCCTAGGACACAAACCAGCAAAGGTTTATCTATGACTGATTTAACTCCCAGCTGAAGAAGATATCTTGTCTTCCCCAAAGTGTATAAGATAGAATTCTAGAAAAGTGAAGTTTTGTTCAAGTTAGCATTTGTTTTAAAGGGTAATGTGGTATTTTCAATTATGATATGGATGCAAGATGCATTTACTATATTTGAACGTTTCCAAACTCATGGATGGGGTCATTTTTCCTCTCAGCTCTATCCCCACACTTTGCTTAGTATTGCAGAATGCTTTTTTTGTGGGTAAACCCTTGTAAACCCACAGCCTGCTGGATGTGGAGGAAAAGTTAAAGTTAGGGGGAGCACATAAGATAGTCCTCTCCCTCCTTCTCTTCACATATCTTCATTGTCCCTCGGCTCTGGCCCAATTATGGTTATTTTTTTTTTTTTTAAGGTGGCTGTATTTTTTTTGTAGCTGTGACAAAATACCTGAGAGAAATAAATGTAAAGAAAGAATAGTTCATGTTGGCCCATGGTTTCAGGGGTTTTGGTTTGCTCTAAGGTCACCTGGCTCTCTTGTAAATTCACTGCTCTTTTCTCTGGCAAATTTAATTTATTTCATATAGTTTTGTGTTGTTTAAAGCTTTGGGACAGTGAACCACATCCTTCCTCCTTGAAAATTTTTTTTCTCTAAAAAATTTTAAGGGCTGGAGAGATGGTTCAGTGGTTAAGGGCACCAGCTGCTCTTGAAGAGGCCATGGGTTCAATATCTAGGAACCACATGGCAGCTAACAGCCATCTGTAACTCTAGTTCCAGAGGAATCTGATGCTGCCTTCTGACCCTATAGGCACTGTACAACACAGGTTCATTTACACACATGCAGGCAAATACACATAAAATAAAAAAAAAAATAAAGTATTTTAAAAAAATGATTCATTTTACTTTTATGTGTATGAGTGCTTTGCCTGCATATTTGTAAGTGTACCATGTGGATCATATTACTCCAAGGCCCAAGGAGGCTAAAAGAGTGAGTTGGATCCCTGGAACTAGAGTTTTAGACAGTTATCAGCTGGGGGCTGGGAGCCTAACACAGGTTCTCTGGAAGAGCAGCCAGTGCTTTTAGCCATTGGGCCATCTCCAGCCTAGCCCATCCCCTTTTAAGTCTCTTGAAGCACTTTTCAAAAGTTGCTTTCCTGCTTCCTCCCCATCCACCAAGATCAACTCCTGCTTCACAGGACCATGTGTTTCCAGTTTCTCTTGATCCTCTCAAATGAAAGCATGGTACTTAGTATTTTATAGTTAATAAGACACACAGACACCTGCAGAGTCTTGCACTGGGCAGCTGGGCTTTGTTAGAATGTTGGAGTTTAATGTGGTGGGTCCAAACTCTCACAAAACTTCTGTTTTCCAGACATTATCTAAGCCTATGGATGTGGCTTGTTTGCAGTGAGGTCTTTTATACTACTTAGTTTGGTTTCCTACAATTAAAACATTTTGCTTCATTTTTGTTTTCTGTGTTTTGCCTGTATGTTTGTAAGTGTCACCATTGTGTGCAATGCCCACATAGGGTAGAAGAGGGCATTGGATCCCCTGGAACTGGAGTTACAGAAGGTTGTTAGTCTTTGATAGGGTTTAGAAACCAAACCTGGGCCCTCTGCAAGAGCAGTAAGTGCTCTTAACCATTGAGCCATTTCTGCAGCCCCCATTTCTTACAATTTTATGAGTTATACTGGGGTTTAAAAATACTACATGATAAATAATTTGCATATGGTAATGATATATCTGAACCTTTCGATATTATATTCTGACTTTACCATGAATTTTGGATGGTGCTTATTTTCACTTAATATCATAAAGCACATAAAATTATAAACTGTAGCTCATTTAGTTAATCATAAAACAGTGTTAAAAGCCCCATTCCTTTTTTTCCCTCCTGAATTTTCTGTGATTAATGATGACCAACATTTTATTTAAAAGTTCCAGCTTCCAGCCGCGCCGTGGTGGCGCACGCCTTTAATCCTAGCACTTGGGAGGCAGAGGCAGGCGGATCTTTGTGAGTTCGAGGCCAGCCTGGTCTACAGAGTGAGTTCCAGGACAGCTGGGACTACAGGGAGACCCTGTTTCGAAAAAAGACCAAAAAAAAAAAAGTTCCAGCTTCCCTGCTAGAGCGTATATCATTTTAATTTTTATATGCTACAAATGTGAATGAGGCATGTAGAAACAGCAATAGCCTGTGTGCCCAGTGCACCCAGTCCACTGGTCATTCCTAACAAAGTGGCTTTGCTCAAGTTACAGTGAAGCCACACTCACTTTGTTCCCTTATCCCTGGCTTCTCCTGTCCTTGGACATCTGTGTCAACAAGCTCCTGTGGCCTGGGGCTGCTGTGACTCAAAGTGGCCTGTCTTTTGCCCTTACTATCATTCCTGCTCTTCCAGGGACAGTTCAAATGCTGGATTCCCTCCTACTTAGCTTAGGATTCCTGGTGACAGAAGCCAGGGTGAAGCACTCTATTCAGCAGGAGGTGAGTTGCAACTAAAGGGAATAAAACCTCAGAGAAGGTTACACGTTTTCACTTTTCTTCCCATGACCCACTCCTTCGATTCCAAACAGGCTCTGAGTACTTTGAACTACATTTTGCATGCTGTACCTTCAGAAGAGAGAAGGCGGCTCTCTTTGGAAGAAGGCGTGCGCTGTCTTATGTAAGTGAACTTACACTCAACATGGTGGTGATGTAAGGTCCAGATCTATCATTCTTTGTTATTCCTCCCTCCAATAAGTGCCTTGTGGATATGCTAGGTGTCAAATGCTAGGCTGTGTTGGACTGAGGCAGACTTTGTTAGGCTCTTTATTTTTAGTAGCATAACAGTTTTGTTTGGTCTTATGCATTGAATTTGTGGGTCAAAATGCCTTCTCAGTGGATCCATTATGCATATGAACTCCACTGGTAACTCATGGAAGAAAGTAAGGTGGAACAGCTCTGGGAATTGAGATGCTCATGAACACTGCAAAATGGAGTGAATGGTAAAACCTCCTGGAGAGTCATTGTTAAGGTTAAACCATACAATTCATTTGAAGTGATTAGCACCTGGAAAAGCAGATGCTCCAAGGTCAACAACAAAAACTGAAGGGCATCAACGTGATACTGTTTTCAGGTGATAGATCTTTTGTTTTTGTTTTAGTGGCCCAGCTTGGGATACATAGATTTTAGAATATGACATTTAAAGGTAAGGTCTTAATCTGTGAATAAGTAAAGGGTAAATTTGGCCCTATGTTTTGAAATTTGAATCTAAACACTTGTCTATGAGAACCGTCAGTGAGCAAGGAAGGACATCTTGGTGACAGTGACCATTCCCATGCCACATGGCTGTGAGCTGAGAGAGTGTCCTCTGCAGAGTCTAGAAGTGTTGCTTGCCAAGCAGGAGCGCACTGCGTGCTGGTGCACGAGTATGTAAGATGTGGCTTTTGAACAAATTGTTTCTAAAAACAAAAACCCTCGATTGTATTACTAATCACAGCTCTTAGTGGCACATGCAGACTTAGAGAGCAGCTAACTTGATGTTTCTTCCCAAGTTTTCAAATTCATCCTGTGGTCATATTACGTTTTTAGAAAGTCTGGAATGTTTTGTACTTCAAGTCAAAGATAAAATTACTGGCATAAAATTAAGTAGAATTCTCAGTGGTATTGTTTTAAGACTTTTATTTAATTGTAACAAATCCAAATCAATACATTTATTAGTAGAAACTGAATGACAGCACGGTTTCTTTTGTGTGTGTGTATCTGGGTGTGCCTATGTGTATGCATGCATATGGAGGCTGGAGAATGGTCCTCTGGGGCTCCTTATCTACTTAATAATAGTTCCTTGACCTGGAGCTTGCTAGGCTGGCTAGATATTCAGTCCCAGAAATTTGTCTGTCAGGTGTGGTGCATGAATGTATAGCACCACACCTGTTTGTTTTTTTCTTTCTTTTCTTTCTTTTTTTTAATGTGAGTTCTGTAGATAGAATTCAGGTCCTCATGCAAGGTCTGTACTTTATCAATTAGCTATCTCTCCAACTCCACAGGGTTTCTTTAAAAATTTATTCTTTAAAATGGGAGACTTTTAATTTGCATTTCCTCAATTATTAATTGAAGTGAAAAATGTTGTGTGAAATACACAAAACATCAATAAAAGTATTATATTAAAAACTGAGAGATTTTTGCTGAGCGTGGTGATGGGAACCTGAGGTGGCAGCTCTCATGAGGCCAATGCAGGAGTTTAAGTCTAGCCTGGGCTAAATAATGAAACAGTCTCAAAACACAGATGTGGACACAGATCAGTAGAGCACCTGTCTGGCATTCACAAAGCCCGAGATTCAATCCTCACCCCCACAAAAATGATGTTCCGATATTAAGGGGATAAATTGCCATTTTTGAGAACTGCGTTGACATTCTAGAATGAACATAAAAGAAGTCTAAGACAGGCATATATACTAGCTCACTTCCATATCTATCTAAACCAAACTGGTCAATCTAAAATTGGATCAAACATGTGATGGGAGATGCACAGCACTGACGGTTTCAGCACCATTAGGTGTCAAGCTCTGCAATAGGATGCTCGCTCTTCGATAGGGTGCACACTTCTACGAGCTCGTGAGGTGATTGGTTACAAAAGAAAATAGGTCAGTGTGGTGGCACATGCCTGTAATTCCAGCAAAGGGGAAGTCAGGCAGGAGAATTTCTGTGAGGTCAGCATGGTCTACATAGCAAGTTCCAGGTCAGCCAGGGCTAATAGTGGGACCCTATCTCAAAAAATATTCCCCTACCAAAGTCCCAAGAAAGCCCAAGAAACTTGAAACTTCAAAATGATGTCATTAGTGAACCCCCAGAGCCCACCAAACTAGAATCACTTTTTGAAAGGGAAAATGTAGCCCCTCAAAAATATAGCCCCTCTAGCTGCTCGAAGATGAACCTGAGCAAATTTCTTATATAAACATATTATGTACATGGCAGAAATTCTGATACCAAATTCGAAATCATTTAAAATATGTACATCTTGACTCTAAAATTAACTGATCTAACAAGCTTTTGCCTCCTGATGTTTATCTTAGTAATATGTAATTTCTATACATGTTTCAGGAAAGAATTTGCAAGGAGAATCTTGACTGTGGGTGGTAAGAAGTGTTTAGAATTTTAAATACTTAGAGAATTAAGTATTGGACACTGGGAGTTTTTATGAGACTGCTGGAACTATGAGGAACAAATTATGTTAATTTGAAAAAAGGAATTAAGATTTTATTTTTAATTTTAAGAGATTTTTGGCCTGCTAAAATAATGAATTGACAGACACTCACTGGTCAGTGTTATCATAGTTTAGTATTTTGCTGCGTATGCTTCAAATAAAATTATTTTAAATAAATGAAATCAAAGTCACAGATAAATAAAGTTCCCCATGTCTGTGTCCCCACTTCCCTTCCCCTCTTTGACCCAAATTTGATTTTCCATTCCTACACATTTTTCTGTCACACACACACACACACACACACACACACACACACACACACACACAGCAATACATTATCATTTTGTAGATTTAAAAAACATGTAAATGCTACTCTATAAGTCTAACCTGACTACAGTGCCCTTTTTGCCTTTACAATTATTTGAAATTTGGGCTAAGGATGTAGTTTAGTGTTTGCCTAGACTACATAAAGCCCTGGGTTTGATCCTCACCAGCACATAATCCAGATGTGGTGGTACATGCCTGTAATCCCAGCACCTGGGAAGCGGACAGGCTAATCAGAAGTTCATGGTCGTCCTTGGCTACATAGTGAGTTTAAGGACAGACTGGGTTACATGAGGGCCTGTATCATAAAATTATTTGAGATTTGAATATGTAGTTTAACTGCTGTAAAATATTGTACATTTAATGGGATTTATTTTGTGGTAGAAAAATTTAAAGTGGATTTCATATAATATTTTAATATATCTAAACCATAAAACCCAAAGTATCTCTATATAAAACATATATATATATATATATATATATATGTACACACATATATCTATATATGTATGTTTTTACAGTGCCAGGGATTGAACTCAGTGTCTTGCACATTGGAGGAAAGTACTGTACCACTGGACAATATCTGCAGCAATTAGAAGTCTGTATTTTAGGGACTAGAGAGATGGCTCCGTGGTTAAGAGCACTGGCTATTCTTTCAGAAGATACGGGTTCAAATCCCAGCACCCACATGACAGCTAACAACCATCCATAACTCCCATTCCAGGGGATAGGATGCCCTCTTCTGGCACTCTTTGGGGAGTGCATGAAAAGAATGCATTTGTGCACATGCAGGCAAACACTCATACACATAAAATAAATCTGTATTTAAAAATTTTTGTTTATATGTAATTTACTTAGATTTTCCTTCTATCAATCCTTAAGTGTAATTCAGATGGTAGTAATTGCTCCAGAGAGTGACTTAATGCTGGTCTTGTGTGGTGGGATTTCTTAGAGCAGGAGGTGATGACTTTGAAACTTGTTACTTGCTTTTCACTTGTCTGCTGTGTTTTAAATCTCTAGATTATAACCAGCAGGTTGCTATATCAGAGGCATTGTGCCGAATGACAACTAGATCATTGAGGGATGACCTTATCCTTCAGTGGTTCAGTGATGAGGTCCTAGCTGAAGCTTTCAAAGAAATTAGGAATCGGGAATTTGAGACGGTGAGATTTCTGCTTGTGAATATGTCTGTTTGGTCAATGTCATGTGTGCGTGTGTGCGTGTGCATGCGTGTGTGTGTGTACACACGAGTGCAGGTGCTTGCAGAGGCCAGAAGAGGGCACCAGATCCCTTGGAATTACAGGTGGTTGTGAGCTGCCTGACATGGGTGTTGGGAACCTAGCCAGGGTCTTGTACATGGGGTGTATGAACTCTTAACTATGTAGCCATCTCTCCAGCCCCCTATGTCTGAGAAATGATTAGGTTTCCAGTCTTAAACTTTCTTTTTCTCAAATCAGTGAAACAATTTGACAGTAACATGAACAGAACATTTGGGGGACATAGGAGGATTCATATAGGACTCTTATAGGACTTCTTTAAAGAGAACTGAGCCTGGAGACAGAACTATGTGAATCTGATGGATCCAGGCAAGGAAAGGTATGGGAGTGGGTAGAGATTTCAAATGGCCCTTGAAGAGTAGGGATAAAACTGGAGGAGAAAGAGAAGGGCATTCACTAGAGCCTTGCAGAGAGCAGTGCTAATGCTGGCTGGCATGGGTCTCTGTGCTCCAGTAATAAGGAATATCATAGAGGGCCATGCTGTAAGCCATCCAGCCATTGCAGTTTGGAGACAGGAGGTTTGCAGTGTCTTTTTGTGCAATCCAAGTTTACTTTGATTGTGTTTTTAAGTAGCACAACAATAGCTCTGGCTTTGTTATGCATCTTCCTTCCCCCTAGAATTGCTAATGTATTTTCTCTATTCTTTTAAAAAGATCTTTTTAATCAGGATTAGGTTTTAAGAAAAGGTAAAGATTTGTAGTAAATGTTTATTTTAACAAAAACTTCTGATCAAAACTGTTGGTAGGCAAAATTATTGCACAATTCAGATTGTATTAAATTTGAACCTTTATCTTAGACTTCAGCACTGACATACACAGAAGAGGTTTAGCTAGGATTAAGCATGCTTTAAATGGAAAGATCATGATCTTGGGGGCTTCTACCAACCTGATTTTAAGTTTTATCTCAAACATGTATCATGAGAAAAAACCACGAAGGAATGGCACGGGACATGTGTCCACATGAACCCAAAGTTGATAAGGCTTACGCTGAGGACATGTAGGTTTTGGAGACCTAAGAATTCTTCAGTGGAATAGCTAATGCTTGTGTGTGTGTTGGGGGTGGGCTGTGGGCAGGGTCCTTAAAGAAGCATGCCTAGTGCCTTCTCTTCATGGCACAAAACATTGCTAATATAAAGAAGTGAATCCTCCTGAAGCTTTTTGAGATATTATTGGCTCCTGAATGCTTGGAAGCAAACACAAGTCTGTTAAGATATGTCTGTTGTCAGGCATGGTGGCGCACGCCTTTAATCCTAGTACTCGGGAGGTAGAGGCAGATGGATCTTTGTGAGTTCAAGGCCAGCCTGGTCTACAGAGTGACTTCCAGGACAACTGGGGCTACAGGAAGACCCTGTCTCAAAAAGACCAAAAAAAAAATGTCTGTTAAGATACTGGTCAGGATATTGTACTTTAAAGAGCCCAACCTTGGCTGAAGAAATATTGGCAGCTGATTGTGGTTGGGTGAGGAAGACCTGGCCTTCTTTAGGAAAGGGACTCTGGATAGGCTGACTACAGCTCAGAGGATGAGCTGGCACTAGGGAATGGGTGGGGAGAGTAGTTTGGTGCAGTGGACCCTAGCACAAATGACAGAATATGTGAACCCAGGAGGAGGGGGCTGCAGGAAGCTGCCAATGGAGAAGTGGGTATAAAGGCGATTAAGACTGATTGAAAAATTATGTATGAAACACATAAAAATTCAATAAAAATTTATAAAAGATAATTGTGCTTTAAAATGAAAATCTGCATTACTTATTTTAAGGACTGTCGGCGATTTCTCAATCTCTTGAACAATGGACTTGGTGACCAGAAACGGTAAGAGTTGTCTTTGGGAATTACTTTCATGATTATATTCAAAATTGTCTAATATTTTAAAGGAATAGGATCTTTTTCATTTTAGAAGAGAATATAGGATCAACTTTTTACTGATTAAAAACTCAGGAAGGGCTTAGTGTGGTGGCTCACACCTATACTTCTTGTGCTTCGGGGCTGAGGCAGGAAGATCATAAGTTCAAGGTCAACCTGACCTATCTGTCTTAAAAACCAAACACACACACAGAAAAAAACAAAACAAAACTGGGGCTAGACAGATGGCTCAGCAGTTAAGAGCACTGTCTGTAGAGGACCTGAGTTCAGTTCCCAGCACCCATATGGCAGCTCACAACTGTAACTCCAGTTCTAGGGGAATCTAACACCCTCTTCTGACACTCATGAAGGCAATACACTCATGTGCATAAAATACAAATAATAAATATTAAACAAAACCCCAAACACCAAAATCTCTAGGGAGATCAGATTATTTCTTCCTAGTGGTGATGGTATTTAAAAGTTATCTCTGTCTTTAGTATATTTATTTATGATGGGATTTTAAAATTAAGTTAGTCCCTTGATTATTTCATAAATGTATAGGATGCTTTATGATTACTCTCAAACCTTACTTATCTCCCTCCTACCCTGTCACCTCCTTTCTCTCTACTTGACATTTTCCTGGATTCATGACTGGGTTTTTTTGTGTGGCCCATTTAGTTTAAACAGGGTCATTCGTGTGAACATTGGATTGGGACTATGCATTAGAGCCTGGTAGTATCACCAGTGGGTATACAACTACCTAAGTCTACCCTTAGGAAATAGTTTAGCAGTTCAGGGTGGGAGTCCTGAGTCCCTCTTCCATATGATGGGATTTATTATTTTTTTTATGTGTATGAGTGTTACGCTTATATTTATGTAAGTACAACCATGTCATGCAATTCCCATGGAGACCAGAAGAGGGCATCAGATTCCCCAGAACTGGAGTTACAAATGGCTCTTAGCTGCAATATGGGTGGTGGGTTTTGAACCTGGGTTTTCTGCAAGAACAGCCAGTGCTCTTAACCACTGAGCCATTTATCCAGGCCCATGATGAGATATTTTTAATACAACATTCTTTTGAGAGTTTATAGATTTTGTTGTTTACTTTCTCTTTAAAATTTTTAAATTACATTTGTGTATGTGTGTGTGCGTGTGTGCGTGCATGCGTGTGTGTGTGTGTGTGAGAGAGAGAGAGAGAGAGAGAGAGAGAGAGAGAGAGAGAGAATATATGAATGAACACATATGGAGGTCAGAGGACAACTTTTGTTTTTTTCCTTCCACCAAGTGGGCCCAGGGTTTGAATTCAGGTCACTAGGCTTGGTGGCAAGTACCTTAACCCACTGAGCCATCCTGTCACCCAGACAGCACATAGATTTTATAAAAAAATAGTTTTGTAAAGACTCAAGGTCTCTGGGGATAGGCGTTATTATGGGCAGGTAAATCCTTGGTAAGATAGTCTTTGCCAAATTCACCCATTCTTTGGGAATCTGACCAGTTTCTTTGACATGAATGCTAATGAATCTGGGTTATAAACTGCCTGTTGGAGAGTGAAATCTACCCAGACTAGATCACTATTTACAGGGTTGAAGCCCTCTGCCATGCTGTGTATAGCAGACTTCAAGCATGCTGTACTTGTACAACTTTGTTATAGACACCTGCAGGTTATTTTTCAAAAATACATTTTTAAAAATTTTATGTGTATGAGTATATTGTCTGCATGTATGTAAGTGTACCCATGTCACACAATGCCACAGAGATCAGAAGAGGGCATTGGATCCCCCTGGAATTGGAGCTGCAGACAGTAGCTAGGTGCCATGTGGGTGCTGAGAATCAAACCCAGGTCCTCTGCAAGAGCAGCCAGTGCTCTTAACTGCTGAGCCATCTCCCCAGCCCCAGCTGGTTATTTATTTTTTTAATTGTGAGTTGTTTTGCAGGGTCTGTTCATTTCCATGTGTTGCTGCTTTCGCTGATACACATGAGGTATGTTTCTTTCAGGGGGCCTAAGGTTGGTATGGAATGAAACCCACAGTCATATTTACATAGTTAGGTCAGTCTTGGGCTGTCAGCATGCTGAGGAGCACAAATACTGTGTATCAGCCACATCTTCTGTCTTTCATTCTACCTTGTACACTGTAGTCCAAGATGGACCAACTTCTTTTCCACCTTGTTTGGTTTCTAGAACAACAAGGCTCTTCCTCTTTATGTAAAAGAGCTCCTAGCAATAGCATCTCAGTTACTAGATAAAATATCCAGATTTACTTCAGTTCAGATCCCCAAATGTGCTCATTAATCACATCTTTGCTGTGGTTCAGAGTCCCTCATGGCTTCTGCAGCTAGGCTTTCAACTTAGGCCATGGTACAATTTTCTCTCTGTGGCCAGTTTCGATGGGTGAATGTTTGCCTTCCAAGGCTTTCTACTTTTCCTCTGGTTGGCTTCAGATTCCATTTTCTGTTAGATTCTTCTTGCTAGGGCTTCCAAATGCCCATCAGCTTCAGTCAGGGATCTTAAGCTTACCCCCTGGACTGGCTTTTAGTAGTATGTGTTATGGGTAAACCTTCTGTTCAGCTCTGTAGTGATTATAGCAGGCTTATAAGATATTTAAGCAATACTATTCATTAGGAAAGCAGGTTGGAGACTAGTAAGTCTGGTGTTTGCTCCATTGTTAGAGGAATAAAAGCTTTGTGTAGCTGGGTGTGGTGGTACATGCCTTTAATGTCAGGACTCAGGAGGCAGAGGCAGGCAGATCATTATGAGATTGAGGCCAGCCTGGTCTACATAGCTAGTTCCAGGCCAGCTAGAGCTTCAGGGAGACCCTGTCTCAAAAAAAAAGTTTTGTGTATAAAAGTGATCCCTAATTCAAAAATCCAAAATGCTCCCAAATTTCAGACTTCCTGAGCACTCCATGATACCACATGGAAAAATCAAGGCTTGAGATTTAGCTCAGTTGGTAAAGTGCTTGCCTCTTCATCATGGAGGCATGTGTTTGAGCCCCTATAGCTTATGTTTAAAAAAAGCACATACTATGGGAGCACCTACCTATAATCCCAGTTCTGGGGAGAGAGACAAGTGGATCCCTGGAGGTCACTGGCCAGCTAGCCTTAGCATGCTTTGTGAATTCCAGGTCAGGATCCTATGTGAGGAATAATGTGGTAGACAGCACCTGAAGAACACCCAAGGTTGTCTTCTGACTTCCGCACTCATATGCATGCACAACTGCATATATGCTATCTACACACACATGAACAGACACAAAGGGGAAAAATCATTGGCCTATGAGATAGGCTGCCAATGACCAAAGTTTAATCCCTAGGACCCACATGATAAAAGGAGAGAACTGAGTCCCACAGCTTGTCCTCAGACCTCCACATGTATGCCATGGTGCACACGCACATGCACATGCACATACACACACACAATAAATGTAAGATAATTTTTAATAGCATACCTAACTTTATTTGAAGTGCAGACTACGTCATTACCAGAACTCATTTCCAATATTGGATGAAGTTCCCCTCAGGTGATGACTGTTAAGTTTTGTCCCCATCTCCAAGATCACTCACCATGTACATTCAGACATTCCCCAAAATCAGAAATGCTCTTAATCTCAGGTATTTTGGATGAGCAACGCCTGAACTTCCTGGTAGTTGTGTAGAAAACCTCCGAGAGGAATAGAAGCATCATTGGAGAAGCCTGTGTACATACTTGTGTGAAGATGGACAGAGAAGAAATTTGCTGTTTCTGTAAACACCACATAGTTTGAATCTTTTTTTCCTTCTCTGCTTTTGCTATAAAATATGTATGCATTTTATAATAACAAAAAGGAATTTGAGCCCTTCAAGTCTTAATCTCTGATTTGGCAAGTTGTATAACAAATTGTCACTTATGTTTGATCACAACACCTCCTTTTCTAGAAGTTTCCATCTCTGTTCAGTGTGGTTTACTACCACTTCAACAGAAAACTGGCTTTCTCCCTATAATTTTCACCAGAAAGAAAAATTGTGTAGGTAGAGTCACGTGACACATTTAAATATCTATTAAATATGCTGAGGATAGGAGACCTGACTGGACATGACTTGGCTGTGTAAGACTGAGACCCTCTTCCTGATGAACATACATGACTTGGGCAATAAGAAGAGGCTTGGGGTGGTACTGTACCAGGAGTATAAGTTGTTTTCTTGGATTGGGATTTCCAGGCCAGCTGGGCTACAGGGAGACCCTGTCTCAGAAAAGGGGGAGCTTTGTGTATAAAAGTCATCCCTAATCCAAGAATCTGAAATACTCCCAGATTCCAGACTTCCTGAGCATTCCAGGATACCACATGGAAAAATCAGAGCTCAAGAGAAAGCTCAGTTGGTAAATTGCACCCATTTGACATGATTCTTCTGTGTATAACTTATGCAGAAATTCTCTTACAGATGAGAAAACCAGCAGATGAAAACTTGGAGGAATTTTGGATTGATTTCAACCTAGGGAGTCAGAGCGTGACTTTTTACATAGAGAATGCTGAGGTAACTGGGGTTCATTCCCCAGCAGACTTAGGCATTTAGAAGCTCTTTGTGTAAGTCTGTGTTAGAAATTCATGGGTTTCACCTCTTTTCTTTCCCAAGAGCGATCTGTGGGAGTCAGTCAGGCTTTGGAAGGAAGCGGTGGCTAACTTCAGCATCTTAGGTAAGATGGTCATTTTAAATGAGCTCCTGTGGAGCACCGAGTGCTATTTTTGCAAATGTCTGCACTTCAAGTTTAGTTAATTCTTGGGCAGATCTTGATCACATGTGTACATCTTAAATTTTCTATTAATCACATTAAATAAAATAATGGATTAGTTTTAATGAAATACTTAACTGACTTAATGATATTAACATGTGATTACTATAAAAATTCATGCTCTATTGTGTGTTGTTCTTGTTTACACTAAGACTTTACAGTCTTGTGTGGGTGCTGAGCTGTTAAGATATGGCAGTCTGGACCAGCCAGTGGTTCCAAGCCTGCTACTGTTCTGGACAGCACAGAAGTCATCTAGTTTTCTTCCTCCTCCCCCCTCCTCGGCCTGTGGCTCTTGGCTTTGTCTGCTCTTTCATGAACTTCCTTTTCTCTCTAGCTTCTACCCACTTTATACTTATCCTGGCTTATTCTTGGAGACTGAGAATTTTGATTCAAGTTATTTTCTGTGTTAAAACTCATTGCCCTCTGTCACAATGTTGTGGAAGGGGGTCGTTGCTGAGACCCAGACTTCCTGGCCTGCTGTTTGTTTCTTCTCTTTGAGTCTGCTAAAATGGATATTGGCAGCCGTAAATTTTAGGAATATGAGATTTCAGAGAAAGAGAGAGCGAATAGTGTTTAGTATATTTGAACATAAAATACCTGTTGTATAACAGAAATGTTCATATAAACACATGGAATTATATCATACAAAAGTATCTCCATCTCCATTTCTTTATTAGTAAAATGAGGTACTTCATGTTTTCAGATTCTTAGCCTCTTAGCCATGTATTATGTAAATAAAAATTCCAAACTGATTTGATCCTTTAAAATTTAGTGTATGTGTGTGTGTGTGTGTGTGTGTGTGTGTGTGTGTGTATGAATCTATTCAAGTGTATAAGTGCACCCATGTCGTGCAGTGCCCTCAGAAGTCAGAAGAGGGTGTCTGATTGATTCCCTGGAACCGAAGTTAAGGCCAGTTGTTAGTCACCATGTGGGTTCTGGGAATTGAACCTGGGTCCTCTGCAAGAGCAGCCAGTGCTCTTAAACACTGAGCTGAATCATCTCTCCAGCCCCCAAGCTGATTTGATTTTAATATGGCTTCTTTTCAGCTTCTTAAAAAAAAATTCTGAACAGTTGACAAATAAACCAGCACAGTTATTTAAAACTGTTTTTCAAATAAAGCTTTCTCTACTGAAGTGTAAGGTGTGGTATCTCTTCTGTTAGAAAAGGATGGGATGAAGGTCCTTGCCATTCACCTGCTGCAGCCCGTTGTTATCAGCCGGAAAGAAGTGACGAAAATAGAAATCTATTTTGATTCACGACTCAGCATATCAAAAGCTTCCCTTGGAGCCTTAGGAGAAGACAAACAGGTGGCAGGTCTCCTTCCTTTTGATTATTTTCAAATGTGGTTTCTTGTCTCTTCCATCTCTGTGTTGGGGTTGATGTGCCTTTTGGTCAAGCAGAAGACTCAAGTGGTGTGTGTCCAAATTCTAATAGACGAGGCATAAATGCTGTTTTTGCCTTGAAATCAGCTTTACTGCATCCACTGTGGACAGTGAAGTTTGTCTGGGATAACATCACCTCCTCACCAGGCTCCTCCTGGAAAACGGAGAGAACTCCTCCAGCTTCCTGACACCTCCTGCCTGCACACTAGGGAGTTTCCCCAACTTTCTCAGTATTGATCTTTCCTGGTAGATGTGTTCTACATCTGTTCTGGAATGCTGTGGTCACTCTCTCCTCTCTGTTCTCCCCCTCTTCCTCCCTCTTCTCCCTCTCCCCTCCTGTGTATGTAGTTCAAGGGCAGTTTTCCATGTAGACAGAAGACAAGGTAAAGAAATTTGTGATTTTAAAAGAATGTATGGTAATGAGCCATAGAGATTGGATGGAAAGGACAGAGAAAATAAAGGAGGAAGTGAGGGAAGGAGGGGGAAGAAGTGGGAGGGAGGGAGAGGGGAGAGAAAGTAGAGAAGTGACAGGGAGGGAGAGGGAGGGGAGAGAGTGAGGAAGTAGGAGAGAGGGAGGAAACCTTATACTGGTTTCCTTTTACGAGAGCTGTGTATTGAAGCATTTATAGGTAATACAGTATTTTGAAATATAGTTCTCAAATACCCTAGGAGGAGGAGGAGGGTGAGGAGGGTGAGGAGGGTGAGGAGGGTGAGGAGGGTGAGACAAGGAGAAGGATCAGTGAAGCTTCCTCTGTCCTATTACATGATGAATTGGCCTGGCACGCCAAGTCTGTCTTTGCTTACAAAGACCATCAAAGTCACATTCACTTCTACTTTTCACAAAGCAAATGATACGTTTTTGTTATAGAGAACTGGAGTCTGCAGGGGACTCAGCCACAGCTTCTGGAATTTAAAGCCCTGGTGAGGGGGGTGGGGAAGGGAGGATCCTGGAGTTGGTCGCTCGCTCGCTGCAGACTCACACGGAGTGCTTACAGCCACAGAAACTAGAAGATGCTGTGGATTTTTTGTTTTGTTTTGGTATATTTTCTGTTGCTATAACAAGCTGGGTAACTGCTAAAGGAAAGTTCATCTAGCTCACAGGTGAATTCTGGAGACTGGAGTTCCCAGAGCTTGATACTGACATCTCAGCTCTGGTGAAGGCCTCCTGCTACATCATGACATCACAAGACAAGAAGAGCAAGTGTGTTAGAGGGAGCTCACTTTAATAACAGGACCTTTCTGGAATGATCCATCTACTCATGAATGGATCACTCTAGTCAGAGCTCTTATGAATCCTTCTAAACATCTCAGCTTTTAACACTCCTGGAGATAAGTGTTCCAGCACAATTTTGGGAGCTCATTTAAGCCATAGCAAATTCACCAAGACCAGGAGTGTGTGGTTAAAACAAATAGGCAGAGCTCGTCCTAGGAAGAGAGGGGAGGGGCGTTGTGAGCTAGAAACAGCAACATGTAAAACACAATTCATCGGAAACTTAGTTCTCCTTATTTATTAATGTGCTGTGGGCTAAGATTTAAATTTTCCCTAAAATAATTTTAAAGAGACTATTGGATTGAAAACTTAGACTTTGGTTTTCATTTCAGACACCTGATCTGTTGAAAAGCTCTGAACATTTCCATGAGTTTGAAAAAGAAGATGAGGAGATTCCTCCTAATAGCCCTGAAAGAGAGACAGGTATCCTGGGAACTAGCAGAGTTCTGTTGGTGAAGTCACCATAGAGCCCTGACAATGTATTGGAAGAGGTCATTCACAACCTGTGCCTCGTTCAGCAGTATGTGGAGGAAGAGCTGATCATAGCCTTGAAACACTCTTTCCCTTTGCCAAAGGCCTGTTTGGAGTCAGTCAGAAATGACAAATAACAGATGCTGGCTGTGGCAGGCTCTGCAGGGAAATACCTACAAACAGAGCCTCTTGAATTCTTTTCAAGGACTGATCTGAGATTTAGGTAGAACCAGTCCTTACCACAAGGTGGCGATGTGGTTGTCATTTTAAATGCTCTTTTTTTAAAAAAAATATTTTTATTGATGTTTTCTGTATTTCTTTTTTTTTTTTTAATTTTATTTATTTCGGTATGTGTATCAATGTACTGTCTGCATGCAGGTTTGTGCACCCGTGTCGTGCAATGCCGCGGAGGTAAGAAGAGGGTCTCGGATTCCCCTGGAACTGGAGTTCTCCTGGAATTGGAGTTTCAGATGGTTCTCGGCCACCATGTGGGTGCTGGGGATCGAACCCGGGTCCTCTGTAAGAGCGATCAGTGCTCTTAACCGCTAGGCCATCTCTCCAGCCCTCTGTATTTCATACATCATTTTTCAGTTCAATTTAGACATACTCCCCTTTTCTCCCACCCCACCCCAGTTCATGCATTCTGCCATACATGTCCTTCATCTTTCTCTCAGTCTTTTTAACATTTTTTTTTTTTCCTCTGCAGAGGTTTATTGTTTTGGGCAGAATTTAACTTTGACCCAGTCCTTATGTTGTTGTTCCTAACCATTTGTATAAATGCTCTTTTCTTAATGTATATAGAACAGGCGGAAGAAGCCACCACACTGATGGAGTTCGAAAGTACTGAAGATGACCGTTGCCTAATAACTCTTCGCTTAAATAGCCAGTCGGAGCTTGCCGTGAGTACAGGAAGGGCTAGGGTGTATGGCCTGCAGCATAGATAGGAAGGTGCCTTCTCCCCTGACTTGTAGCCTATTTCCTCTTCCACAGCTGTCTGTCAATAATGTGGCCAGCTCCTATTTTAGATTATTTTTATCTGCTGAGTTCACATGTACTCTTTCACTGAACTTGGCTTTCCCATGAAATGCCTGCCTGGGCTGACCACTGCCTTGTTCCCTAGTCTGAGATCCAGACGTGACTGTCTGCAAACTAATGTGGGAAAAGGAGCCTAAATGTTGAGGGACAGAGGTAGTTCCCTTACCAGCAGGGGACACCCGGCCACATCCATTCACACTGCCGCTCTTGAGTCTTTGCGTCCCTCATTGCAGACAGCAGTTAGCTCTTGGCTATGACCTTAGGACTTAAAGATGGACCAAGTTATCGCTTGCTGGGAGCAGGAGGGCCTGGTAGGCGTTTCACAGCAGGAGGACTCTGGACAACACAAAGCCGGAAGAAAGAATTTGGAATGCTTTTCCTATAAATGATAAATGTTTGAGATATACTTAATCTGAATTAAATCTTCCTCAATATTGTATCAAAACCTTACATGGTATATTACAAATGTGCAGTTTTATGTTTGAGTTAAAAAAATAGAAAAGAAGCTGGGAGTGGTGGCGCACGCCTTTTGATTCTAGCACTTGTGAGGCAGAGGCAGGAGGATCTTTGTGAGTTCAAGGCCAGCCTGGTCTACAGAGCGACCAGGCTGGCCTTGAACTCACAAAGACATGACAGCTGGGGCTACAGGGGAGACCCTGTCTCAAAAAGACCAAAAAAAAAAAAAATGCAATAGAATACCTGTGTGGCATATTTAGCATTTGTTTCTTTTCTCCTTTCCTTATATGAATACATTGCACAGAAGTTTGGTAATGGTGTCAAGATTTTCATGTTTTTTCTTTTCGGTCTTTTTGAGACAGGTTCTCCCTGTAGCCCCAGCTGGCCTGGAACTTACTATGTAGACCAGGCTGGTCTTGAACTCACAGAGATCCACTTGCCTCTGACTCTGAGTGCTGAGATTAAAGCTGTGCACCACCAAGCTCAGAGAAGACTTTCATGTTTATTGCCAGAGTTGTCCAGATACATAGTCACCTTTTTAACCAGTCTGCTTGGGAAGTTGTACCCTTATTCGACAGTACTAATGCTCCTGGGTGTATTTCTGTGGGCTTCCTTTATACCCATGGCAGTCTATGGTTGTCTTTGACAGTGGAAAGTTCTTGTTTATGGTCTGGATATGAAATGTTTGGAACTGGGTGATTGGGATGCGAATTGTGTTGTTAGGATGCTTTTTTTTCAAAGAAAGTGGTTCCAAAAGACTCTGGAGATAGAAGCTTCCTTGATACCATACTAACTTTTTTTTCTTCTTCTAGAAAACAAACAGAGCAGATCCTTCATCTGAAAAATTGAAACTGGAGGATCCACAACAAGGTTCAGTATATTTTCTCCACCGTCACTGAGTGGTGTGTTTAAATGCTCAAGATCCTTACATTATTTTACTTATTAACTTTCGTCATCAGACATTGCTTCAAAACATGAGACCTCTTCAGTTGTACAAGAGCCATCCATTCAAATTCATGAGCCTAAATTAGATAACACAGCAAAGTAAGTGATTTTCTTTTAAAAAATATTTTATTTTTATGTGTATGAGTGTTTTGCATGTATATAAACACACCCTGTGCATGCAGTGCCTGCAGAGACCAGAAGAAAGTGTTAGATCCCCTAGAGCTGTAGAGCTAAGAATGGTTCTTAGCTGCTCTGTTGGTGCTGGGAATCGAACCCAGGTCCTCAGGAAGAACATCCAGTGTCTTCTGAGCCATTTCTCCAGCCCTGTAATTTTTTTTAACAAATTTGTTTTGGTTTTAATTGACACAGTAATTGTCCACGTTCATGGGAGACAGGGTGATATCTCCACACATGCATCCATTGTGTAATGATCAAGTGAGAGTACAAACACTGGTCAATTCTGTATAGTAACATTTGGAATCCTCTTCCATTGTTTTGAAATGCACACAACAATATGTTAACTGTGGTCTCCCCAGTGTGATGCAGGACACCACAGCTTATTCCTCATGCCTAGCTGTGATTTTGTGCACTGTGATGATTACTCTCCATCAGTCCTCTCCCCTAACTTCTGATGACCACCACTTTACAATCCACTTCTATGCTGATAACCACCACTTTACAATCCACTTCTATGCTGATAACCAGCACTTTACAATCCACTTCTATGAATTTGACTTTGCAGATTCCACAGGGTGGTGGGATCATGTGGTATTTGTCTGTCTTCTCCACTTAGTTTATTTCACTCACTAAAATGTCCCTTAGGTTATCCATGCTGTTGAGAAAGACAGGATTGTGGCTAGCACTCTCTTGTACTTAGAGACTCAATCTGCCTCTTCTGGATGAAAGGGGAGGAAAGGAGGAGGAGGAGGAGCTACCAGTGGCTTCTCATGTGGGAGCTGATGCACAATGCAACACGCAAGCTGGCTGTGGGAACTTCTGCCCCACAGTCCAGTCTGGGCTGGCTATCTGCCGCCACAAACCCTTGGGGAGTCAGCTGCCACCCCATTATGTCCACGTTAGTTTCACCTGTTAGGCCCTAGCAACACCCCAAGACAGAAACTCAGCTTGGTGGCCTCCTGAAGCCTTTTTCCAGTCAAAACCCCACCAGCAACTCTGCACTCTTTCCCCAGGTTGGTAGTCCGACAGAAAGACTTTTTTTTTTCCAACCAATTCCACTAGCACTCAACACTCAAACACAAGCCTGATGGGCTTAAACTTATATATCCATGGAAATAACAAATCCAGGAATCTTGTCAGATGGTGAAGATTCGATTTATTGTATACAGCCCATCCTTTATATAGATAGATAGAATGATGTCACTTCTCTCAGCCAATCCCAGACCCCCTGCATCATGCTCTGTAAGCATGAGCTCTGTACCAGGAGCTTGTCTCACATGGTGTGCCACGAGTTGCCACAAGCCATTCTTACCTAGGGGCAGGGGCAAGTGTGAATGACAGGCAGGAATTTAAGATAGTGCAGCCACAGGTGGCCTGCTACTTACCTACACAGGATTTCATCTTTTGTGGCTGAATGGTGTTCCATTGTGCATGTGTATCACATTTTCCTTACCTGTTCATTTCTCGGTGAGCATAGGCTGATTCTACATCTTGGCTACTATAAACTTAGATGATTTTTAATGTACATACTACATCCTGACAGTTCAGAGCTTCCCCTTTTTCCCAAATGTGGCCATTCCTCACCCAATTTTCATGTGAAGTTTTCTGTAGAAGGATTTGAATCACGTTGGCAAAATATCCTGTCCTGCAGACATCTGTCAAAGTTCTCTAGAATTACCTTTAGCAATGTATTTTTCATCTGCCTTTCAGAGAGAAAGACACAGGAACAAGGTATAAAAAGCAATTTTCTTTCTGTATGGTAACAAACTGAAATAAAAGCAGTACCTTTTATAGTAGCCTTAGAATTGAATATAGTTGGGCATTAATTTGAAAGCTACTTTAAAGAAACTATTACACAGGGCTCTAGAGATGGGTTAGCAGTTAAAAGCCCTGGCTTCCATCTTTGTAGTTCAAAATTTCAATGGTTAAAAATAAAACCCAGCAGTTGAGTGTGGTGGCACATGCCTTTATCCCAGTACGGGAGAGGCAGAAGCAAGTGGATCTCTGTGTGATGGAGGCCAGTCTTGCCTACAGAGGGAGTTCCAGACCATATGGGTCTACAGAGAGACCCAGTCTCAAACAACAAACAAGAAATACAACCTAATAAAAATACAGGCAAAAATTTTAAACAAAAGGAAAGCACACAGATGGCAGATGAACAGATGAAAGTTGTCCCGTGATGTTAGTTTCTAGGGAAATGGGCATTGGAAGGACCATGGGATACACTGCAGATTGTTAGACTGGTTCATCTTTTTTTTTTTTTTTTTTTTTTTTTGTCTTTTCGAGACAGGGTCTCCCTGTAGCCCCAGCTGTCCTGGAACTCACTCTGTAGACCAGGCTGGACTTGAACTCACAAAGATCCGCCTGTCTCTGCCTCCCAAGTGCTAGGATTAAAGGTGTGCGCCACCATGCCCAGCTAGACTGGTTCATCTTAGACCCTCTTCTGACCTCCGCGGCATTGCATGACACAGGTGCACAAACTTGCATGCAGACAGTACATTCATACACATACAGAAATAAATAAAATTAATTTAAAAATAATAAAAAAAAGAAATGCTCTCTGTGCTGGGCGTGGTAGCGCACGCCTTTAATCCTAGCACTTGGGAGGCAGAGGCAGGTGGATTTTTGTGAGTTCAAGGCCAGCCTGGTCTACAGAGTGAGTTCCAGGACAGCTGGGGCTATAGGGAGACCCTGTCTCGAAAACACACACACACACACACACACACACACACACGTACTCTCTGTACCATGTGTTCCTGAAAATATGGGACAGGTGAGACTCACACCTGCTGGTAGTTTCTTATAATGTTAAATATTCTGAGGCGTGGAGAGAGTGCTCAGTGGTTAAGAGCAATGGCTGCTCTTGAAGGGGATCTGGGCTTTATTCTTAGCACCCACTTCATGGCTAATAACCACCTGTAAACTCTAGTTCAGGGGATCTGATGCCCTCTTCTGACCCCCGCCTCCATGGGCATTGCATGGTGTGGGTACACTTATATCCATGCAGGCAATACACTCATACACATAACATAAAAATAATAAAATGTTAAAAGATAAAATTAAATATCTTCTCACCCTATGGCCCACTTGTTCCAATCCTGTGTATTTTCCCAAGAGGTCTGTCAGTGTATGTGCACAAAAAGGAATGTGTAGAAATGCTTGCAGCAGCATTGCTTCTACTAGCCACCAACAGACACAGTGCCCAGGCCCATCAATATGGATGAACATGTTTTGGTATAAAGTATCCCCTAACCCAAATGCATGAAGATTTTTGGATCTGGATCTCAGATTTGGGGAAAATTTATATATAAATGGTGTATCTTGGTAGTGGAGCCCAGGTCTAAATATAACCTTTATTTTTTACTTTATGTACCTCATACACTTGGTGGTAATTTTATACAATGTTTTCAGTGCATTTGCAGTTTGGGTCACCCATCATATGAGGGCAGGTGTGGTGTTTTCTACCTGTATCATGTTGGCACTTGGAACATTTTGGTTTGGAGTATTTTGGGTTCCCAGATTTGGAATGGCCTATTTGCATATTGGCATTGGATTCCAATTTCTTTGGGCATATACCTAGAAATGAGACTGCCAAATCACATGGTAATTCTATCTTTAATTATTTTTTAGTTTTCCCATGGTATTTTCTATAGAAGCTGCCCCCTTTATTCCCACAAACTGTATGCAGGAGTCCCAGTCACTCTCCCATGTCTGTGACATTCATCTCTTACAGTGGTAGACCATACATTTGGCAAGTGGTTAACATTAAGCACGTACAAGGAACTTATAGAGCTCTGTACAAACAAACCAAATGGGTAACTTTTCTCCAAAGAAGACACATAAATGGCCAACTGGAAGGATTCTGAGTACCACCAGTCTCTCGGGATAGCTTTTGTTTAAGGCATTCCAGATGGTACACAAACCAGGCAGGGCTAGGTTTGGGAAATACTAGTTTTAAGAATTGTATGTTGTGGCAGGCTACTCACTGATGCCACTCTGTCATTATTGTTTGTGTGTCTGAGAGAGGAAGGCCCCAACATAGCTTTGTTTTCTTTTGAATAAACAATCTTCCTCTGCCACTGAATCTATGGAAACAGATTGTAAGATATGACTGTCTGCACAAAATGGATTGTATCTCAAATACCAAGTTCATGATCAGAACAATGGATACATGCAGGGAAAAGGGAGAAGAATGGTAGTGTTATATCTGTTCCATTAATCTGATGTGTTTTATTTTAGGGAAGAGGGTAACAGAAAGCAAGGAAGAAGGATGCTGGTAATAACTTCTATCATTTTAAGGCAGTGCTTCCCAAATTTCCGACATTTGCATGCAATCTTAAAAATGTTATCTGTAGTTTTCTTAAATTCACTGTATTAGTCACTTCTCTGTTGCTGTGATAGAACAACCACCACCCAGGGGACTTATAAAAGGAAGAGTTTATTTGAGCTTATGGTTCCAGGGGAATTAGAGTCCATCATGGCGGGGAGGCATAGTGCCCGGAGGTGCTGAAATAGCAGAAAGCAGAGGCTCACACCTTCAAGCAGGCATAAGAAGCACAACATGACTGGAGATTGGCAAGGCTTTAAGAACTCTCTAAGCCTACCTCCAGTGACTTGCTTCCTCCAGCATGACCATACTGTCTAAGACCTCCTAAAACAGCACCACCAACTGTGGGGGCAAAACTGTCCAAATACTTGGAGCCTATGAGGATATTCTTATTAAACCACCATATGCACTATACAAAGAATTATTTGAATTTTAAATGGAAAATCAATATTATTTCTAATAGGTAGATCTCCCCCAGATAAATAACAATAGAAAATAGTGCTGGGTATGGTGGCACATGCCTTTAATCCTAGCACTTGGAAGGCAGCGGCAGGTGGATCTCCGTGAGTTCAAGGCCAGCCTGGTCTTACATAGTGAGTTCCAGGACAGCTGGAGTTACAGGGAGACCCTGTCTCAAAAAAGACAAAAAAAAATAGCAATGCTAAAATCTATAGATACAGACACTTTCTTATTTTTTGTCGTCTTATTCATTGTGTACTATAGGCTTCATGAACTATTAACAGTGGGAAGGTAAATCTGCAGTATCATGGCTTATTCAGTTAGATAGATGAATGAGATCAAGCTACAAAAGCAGAATTGGGTAATAGTTCATGCTAAATTAAAGCCAAAGAGGCCTATCAAAACTGGAGCGCTGCTTCAAAACTCTGCTCTGTCTCCCCTTCTCTCTTTCCTCTTCATTCTCTCTCTCTGGTCCCTGAGGACCAGATCCTCAACTGACCTTGAGAAAACAACAAAAAAAACCTTGGTTAATCTGGGCTAACTGTGTGCCCTTAAACATCCAAAGGGAAAGTATAACCAGAAAAAAAAGTATCAGGCTGGTGTAACTTAGCCTTTCTGGACACTTAACGACCATACTTAATGTTCATACTAATTTGGCCGAGGGTCTTAAGGTATAACTTTGTTCCTCACCCTCAGAGGTCAACTAAGTCCCAGGGGACTATGCATAGGGTCATCTCTTGAAATGTCCTGCAAATGTGAGTCACCAGTCTTCCTGTGCAGGGAAGTCTTGGAGATCCACTAATGGGACTTCAGCCAGTGTCCAGTCTATAAAAAGGAAAGTCTGCTCATGCTTCAAAAAGGGAAGCCTGGTCTAGCAAGACCTGACTTTGTCCTCGAGTGGATGGAACTGGTAAATGAAAAGCCAAAAGGAGCCAGGGGCTCCTTCCCCTGCACCCCAAAACCTGAGGACCAGATCATCAAATGACCTTGAGAAAACAAAAACCTTGGTTAATATGGGCTAACCGCATGGCCTTAAAATCCAAAAGGAAAGTGTAACCATAAATAAATAAAACACTCAAGCTTTTTGTGGTCTGAGTTGGCTCAGTGGTTAAGAGCACTGGCTGCTCTTGCAGAGGATCCAGGTTTGGTTCCCAGCATCATGTGGTGGCTGACGATGGTTGGTAGTTCCAGGGGATCTGATGTCTTCTGACCTCTGCAGACATTGCACTTGTGTGTTGCACTTACATACATGCAGACAAAGTATGCATACCTTAAAATAAATATAATTAATTAAAAAACTGTTTCTTTTTCAAAGACATTCTCCTCTCCTGCTTTTCTTCTGCTGTACCAGGGCTCAGAGTCAGTGCTCTCCAGGTTAGGAAAGAATTCTACCCTGAGCACTGGGAAGAAAGCCCATGCTTGATTTTATCATGTGAATTCGTGATTCAAAAGGGATAGTGTGGGTGTACTATTGGGGTACAGATGCTTTGGAACAGTTATCTAATTCCCTTTCAGTTGCAAGTACTTGACTCAAATTTGTTATCCTTTATAACATCTTGCTTGGGAATCTACTCATTGACTAATCTGTTTTCTCTTCCTTCTGTACATTTTCATTGTAGAAGAGAATCTGGTCTGGTAGAAGGAGGTGTATTCCCTATAATAAATCACAATATGTATGATAGGCTTAGTTGTACATAATATGATATGCTTAGTTGTACACAAATGTCAGTGTCTCCTTTCAAGGATCTCATTTGCCATCTGTTTTGGAAAAGTTTAATTACAGGAAACATCTCTTCTCTGGGACTGGTAACGATTCAAGTTCAAGTACCAGTGAACTATCCTGGACCAGAACCCCCAAAAGGAAATCCCTAAAATCATATTCTCGGAGGAGAAAATTGAGAGTCAGTGCTCTAAGGGGTAAGCTGATTGCTAATCTTCTTTCGGTGCCCTTCTCAGGTAAGTCAGCAGGTATTTATCTCAGTATGTGACAGGGAGGAAAAGACCAAGAAGATGTACTGCCATGGAGACTTGGAAATGCAAAACGTTTGTACCTGAAACAGAATGAGGGGTTAACCCACAACTGTTAAATGTGAGGTAGGGAAAAACAGAGTGGCTGATCATAAGAGGCATCTGGAATGAGCTGGAATCATTTCCACAAGAAGTGGATGGGTCTTGACTTAACTTTTGGGACAAGAACAGGATTTGAAGAGGTGGGAAGTGAAGCCATTGTAGCTGAAACTACCAAGCTGATAGCCAGGTGTGAGGGTGCCAGCAAGGTGCCAGTGGTAGGGAACAGGCTAAATGACTAGAGGGGGATCTTGAGTGAGGCACTTGAACAAGCTCTCATAGCAGAACTGCTAGCGTAGTGTTGGCGTGCATGATCACAGGAGGGAGAGATGAATCTTTTCATAATGAAATGTACCCTTTCTGCTAACTTTCACTTTTCAGTCTTGCCGCTTTCCCCAGTCAGGACTGGCAGTGACCATGAGAAAGACCAAGTAAGTCCATCTTACTGGGTTGCTGGGAGTCCTTAGAGGCTAAACTGCATCACTTTTCAGGACTATGAGAATGACAAACATTTAGTATAAATCTTAGATGGATTTAGAATCTTTTTGATTGTTCCAAGTACTGCTTAAGGATCTTTATTGTGAAGGTGTGAACTCCTTCTCTGTTCAGATTTCAGTATGCTTTTGAATTTCCATTTCAAAGTAAACTTGTTGGTTGAAGTCTTCCTTTTGGGTTTGCTGACATGATACTTTTTTTTTTTTTTGATGGGTGCTAGGAATCGAACCCGGGTCCTCTGCAAAATCAGTCGGTGCTCTTAACCGCTGAACCATCTCTCCAGCCCCAACACGATACTTCTGAAGATCTCAATTATTCCAGTGTCTTCATCTTAATTTTATAAGTGGTTGAAATACTTTCAGGCTCATGTAAATATTCTGCAAACTTGCAAAATTTCTTAATTTCTCTTCATCTTTGTTTGTCAAAAGACTTAGAAATATGGATAGCAGTGCCCTTCAGACTAATTCAAAGATAAATTGTTATTGTCTTAGCAGGGTTTTGTTTACTTGTCAGATCACACACACACACACACACACACACCCCACAGAGCATATCACCAAGTTCATAACAGTGGGGCTGCTGTGATTCTGTGGGTACCCTGCTTGCCTGTGCAGAAGAAATAGGATACAATTAGTATTCCAGTCACAGCTCCACCCGTTTTGTTCTTCAGCGAGGTTATGGACAAAGAAAGTTTAAACCTATGAGCCAGAGAAAGTATAGTTATCCCTTGGTATGCCTGGGCAGTTGATTCCAGAATCCTGTTTGGATATCCAAATCTATGGAAGATCATGTACTCAGAAAATAGCATAGTATTTGCAATAATGTATACACATCCCCTTGTAGACTTTTTTTTTTTTTTTTCGAGACAGGGTCTCCCTGTAGCCCCAGCTGTCCTGGTAGACTTTAAATAATCTTTAGATGGTTTATAATATGCAACATAGTATAAATGCTTACAAATAGTTGTTATGCTGTATTATTTAGTGAGTAATAACCAGAAAAAGGTCTTTATGTATTTAGTATAGTCATATTATTTTCCTGAATTTTTTGATCCAGTGTTTATTGAATGGGTGGTTAGGGGATATCTATCTATCAATCATCTATCTCTCTATACAGCTGACTGTCTTTAACTTCTTATTGAATAGTTCAACCTAAAATAATGATTTATTGATTATAAACTATTTCAAATAACATACTCTAATAAATACAACTTTGGCTTTAAATAAGCACCAGAGAAACATCATAGCTTCCCAAATCTATAAATTTAAGCTATGCAACCAGCAAGTCTAAGCTGTTTTTTTTTTTAGTGAGGGCAGTGTACTGACTTTCCATTCTCATGTTGGATGGCAAATAAATAATTTAGGGAAGTGTTAGCAAACATTATCTGTAAAGGCCAGATAAATATTATACTCTTTGTGAACCATGCAGCCTCTTTGGCAGTGTATCAACTTTTTGTAGTCACAAACTGACAGAGAGTATAGAAATGAGCAGGCATACTGTATTCCAATAAAGCTTTATTTATAACTGGGCATGATTCCAGCACTTGGGAAGCAAAGGCAGGGGGACCTCTTGGAATTTGAGGCCAGCCTGGTCTACATAGTGAGTTACAGGCCAGCCTGGTCTACATAGTGAGTTACAGGCCAGCTGGGCTACAGGGAGACCCTGTGTCAACCCGCCCCCCCCCAAAATATTATTTACAATAACTGTCAGTGGGCTGTTGTTTGTCAGCCTCTGCTTTAGTGTTTTTCAAACTTTAGTGATCATGAGAAGGACTAGGGTGGCTTAAAACAGATGCTGTAGCCAGTCCCAAGTTTCTGATTGAGTAGCTTGTAGGTGAGACTTGAGAATTTGCATTTATATTGGGATCCTCTGTGGTGCTGGTCCTCTGAACCTGGACCAGACTTTGAGAAGCACTAACCTCATGTTATCAGTTGAAATATGACCTTAGTGACCTTCCAGTTCTGGAAACTTAGGGTCTGAGTTTTGATGTCTAAATGCAGCAAATCCAATATTCAGTCTTCTTAGAGAACATTGAAAAATCTTGTATGTTTTTAGTGCTATGACTATTGATGTTAAACAAGAATATTATATTTTAGGCTAAACTTCCAATACCAGTATGGAAAGACATCTCTGGGAAAAATGATATCATGCCTCAAAAATTTTCTGAAACAAAACTACCAGTTAGTTCTGCCCTTTTAAGTCCTGAGGATTCTGCCAGGAAAATAGGTATTTGATTTTCAATTGATTCACATAGAAAAATCCTATCTCAGGATATAGGTTTTTTAATTTATTATTATTTTTATGCGTATGAGTGTACTGTCTGCATGTAGGTTGGTGCACCCGTGTTGTGCAATGCCGAGGAGGTCAGAAGAGGGTGTCGGATTCCCCTGGAACTGGAGTTAAAGATGGTTCTTAGCCATCATGTGGGTGCTGGGAATTGAACCCAGGTCCTCTGCAAGAGTAGTCGGTGCTCTTAACCACTGAGCCATCTCTCCAGCCCCTCAGAATATAGTTTTAAAGAAACTCTGGTGTGTGTGTCTGTGTGTGTGTGTCTCTGTGTGTGCGTCTGTGTGTGTGCATGCATGTTACTTTGTACATGTGGTCAAAGAACAATTTGTGAGGATTGGTTCTTTCCTTCCATGTGCACTTTGGGGACTGAACTCAGTTTGTCACACTGGAGGAAAGTGCCTTTACTCACTGAGCCATCTCTCTGTCTCTGAAAGAAACTTTAAAAAAACATTGTGAACAACTGTGATAGTGTAATTGTTTTTCTGTTGAGTGTTTCTATTAGAGAATAGAGGTTTTAATTTTGAGGCTTGGGGTCAGTTTGTACGTGAGAATCTGGCCTCCTTTGGAAAGAAAAAACTTAAATGATGACCAACAGAAGGGATTGCTAAACTTTTCTTTAAAATACTGATGGTAAATAATTTTGGTTTTTGACTCATGTTGCTTCTGATTCAAATGTTGAAGTCTACAGTGACAGTGCAAAGTCATCCCCAGACAAGATGTGAATCAGTGGGCAGGCTTGGGTGTGTCATTCATACTGTTGAAAATAAAACCAAATAGCATACTGGATTGGGCCTGGGGCCAGACTTTGCAGGAATAAAGTAATGATTGGGGTAGAAATAAATGAAACAGACCCCCAAAAGGACAATATAAAAGACCCACAGACTTAAAGCTGATTTTGTGAAAAGATAAACAGAAAATTGAAAGAACTTTAGCTAGACTAACCCAGAAAAAGAGAGTGAATAATTGAAATTCTAAATGAAAAATTAGACATTAGAATGGATACCTTGGAACTAAGAAGGTCATAGGGTACCACAGTGAACAATTTTGTTCCAAAAAGTAGGGTAACCTAGAATGAATGGATAAATTTCTAGATACACCATACCAAGCCTGAATCATGAAAATGCAGAAAACCTGAAGAGCTCAGTAACAAGTAAGAAAATTGAACCAGTAATCAAAATTTCCCAATGAGGAAAGGCTAGGACTTGGTGGATTCATAATTGAATTGTACAAAGCAGTTAAATAACTTACAACAGTATTTCTCAAACTCTTTCCAAAACCTGAAGAGGCAACATTTTCTAATACATCTCATTAGGCCAGTAGCTCTTCAGCTATCAAAGCTAGATAAGGGAACTGTAAGAACCAAATTTGCAGATGAAGATACCTGAGGATCACATATCCAAAGCTCATCAAAATACCAGTACCCTGAAGTCAAAAGCACATTAAACATGCCATGCCTTGAAATCAGGTTGCATTTATCCCTGGGATACAAGGATAGCTCAACTTATGAAACTTAAGTGAGATTCACCACATTAACAAAATGAACATAAAACCATGATTGCAATAGATTCAGAAGACTATTTGGAAAGCCTGCATCTTTTTATGATGAAAAAGTCCCAAAATTTAAATATATATATATATGGAATATAGTTTAAAGGTAAAGCATAAGAAGCTTCTCTCTCATGTCATACTCGGAGTTGAAAACTTGAAAAGATTTTCTCAAAGACCAAGAAGATGAGGGCAAGTTTATCAGTCCTGCTATTTGATTCAATATCATTCCAAAAGTCCTTGTCAGAAAAATCAGACAAAGAATAAATAAAATGAATAGACATTGGACATGTAGAAGTTAAATTGTTACTCTTGGCTGATTACATCATCTAATATAGAGAGAAACCTCCAAGTGTCTTAGAGTTAATGAACCAGTCCAATAAAATTAAAGTAAAAATGAAAAGTCACTATGTTTTCTGGGACTTCTAATTCAAGATTACTAAACAAAGCTGCTCAGAACTCAGCTCTTCCTCCTTCACAGAGAAGAGCCAAAATAGCAGGTGCCCTGCACTATAGGGGACGGGTGTTATGACAGGCAGAGGATACTGCTGCTCTTGAGAACTGGATTAAGGTGCTGAACCTCTAGGAGGAATGGTGCAGCCAGCTGTCTGTGGAACTGTGTTAAGATGGAATGAAGTGAATGTTCCTGCTGCCTTGCCCTTACCCTGTGTTGAGCCTACTGGCAGAGAAGTCTGAGAACACCGTAGTTTCCACTGCTGCCCTGCCCTGCCCACAGGGTGACTTGAGGGAGCTTGATTCCAGCGAAGGTCCTCCCCATTGGTGTGCAGCCTAGCTCTGGCTGGAGTCCGCTCCTGGGCATGCAGGAAGGAAGAGAGCCAGTTTTTCTGCAGCCTGAAGCTCATCGGTCCAGAGTCTGCTGCTGCTATCATCTGTCAGGACAGTGCGAGTGGCACAGAAGAAATGCCCTGCAGTTCATGTCATAGGCCTTGCTCATGTAGCATCTCAGTCCACACCACTGACTGGTCTATGAACGAGAGCTTCAAGGCTTCGGCATGGCTGATACCTCTGGAGCCAGAGGCCTTTGTAGGCAACAGAGGTAGTATCAGCAGTGCTTGGGGTAAAGCCCATCATCTGATAGGGATCGCTGCTTCATTATGGGAGTAGCTAGCTACACAGTGCCACAAACCCACTGTTGTCTACACCACACCTGCTTCGACTGCTGGACTGTCCCCACTTTTGCTTGGCCTATAGAGAGAATGGATGTCTGAGCCTTCAAAGTAGTCACTGTGCCCAAATTTATCCATCACAGCCAGAGGAACTGTAGACACCTGGTACTATGATGCCCACCTAGAATCAGGGTCGTCATTGCATAACAATGTAAAGTGACATCATATTTAGGAGAAAGGCCCCTACTAGGAAGATAACCTCACAAAGGGATAGAACTGATTTGTCACATGTGTAAATCTCAACATAGGAACAGAGAAGCTATGTAAAGCCAAATTAACATGATGCCTTCGGAAAAAAACACGACACTGAGTGGATTCCAAAGAGTGTTAGAAGCGTGAAGTACCTGGTAAAGGATTTTAAAGAATGAATATTAATAAGCCAAGTGAGATCTAAGAGCATGCATACGATCAGTTGCATGAAATTAGGAAAACAATGCAAGATAGGAATGGAGATGTTGAAAAATAGTCATAAACAAAAAACCTCTATAGATAAAAGCCTCAAAAACTATATTACGTGGAAAAGAGAAAACTTGAAGAGTATTTAAAACCTATAGAATGTCAGGCTGGAGAGATGGCTCAGAAGCCCAGTGTGGTTCCCAGCACCCACATGGCTCACAACATCAGTAACTCCAGTTCCAGGGGACCTGACACCCTCTTCTGGCCTCTGTGGGCATGGCATGCTAATGGTATACATTTATATATGTAGGGAAAACACCTATGCACATAAAAAATGTGAAGTGCAAAAACCAATTTAAAATGGACAAAACACCTAAACAGACATTTGTCAAAATGTCTAATCTGTGAAAAGTGCTCAGCATCACTAATAACCATTCCACATGAAATGCAAATCGAGGCCACAGTACCGCTGGGCATTATGTTGCACACCTGTGATAGCACTCAGGATGCTGAAGCAGGAGAATCAAGCTTGGGGCTAATTTGGATTACATAGACCCTTTCTCAAAACAAAATGGCTATCAAGAGTATGGAGAGATACTGAACAAATTAAATGTCTATTGTCTATGTGACTGACAAAAATGTGTGCATAATATTCCATCTTATATTCTATAAGAAAATCTTTGCCTTTTTGGTAAGAAGGATGAATTTAGAAGATATTTTGCTAAGTGAAATGAGCCAAATGTAGAGAGATACCACATCATTTCATGTGGAATCTAAATCGTAGAAGCAGAAAATGGTGTTTACCATGAGGGTAGAAAAGTGGAGATGTTGATCAAAGCATGAAAATTTTATGTTAGCAGATGAACAAGTTCTAGAGATGATGCTAAGTTGACTTGAATGATAATCAGTGAAAGATGTCACAGCAAATCATGACACAAAAGAGACAGGAGGGAACTTAAGGCAGAGATGAAAGCAAGGTTACTTGGTAGAGTCCTTGTCCATGCACTTGGGGCCAGATGGGCAGTTCCTGAGGCTGCTAATCTAGTTGGGGATAATCATCCATTCATTTTATGTGTGGAAATACAAACCCAATAGCTATACTTGCCCTGAAAGACAAAGTTTTTGTTTAGGACCTTGCCTTATCCTTGAATGACAAGATCTAATACAGAGAGCAGTCACAAAACATTATTGGCCTTTTTTTTTTTTTTTTTTTTTTTTTTTTTTTTCGAGACAGGGTCTCCCTGTAGCCCCCGCTGTCCTGGAACTCACTCTGTAGACCAGGCTAGCTTTGAACTCACAAAGATCCGCCTGCCTCTGCCTCCCAAGTGCTAGGATTACATTATTGGCCTTTAATTGTTCCTTGATGTATCTATTCACTGGGAAATGTTTCTCTAATATTCAGAACTTGAAAGTCTCCACCCATTGAGTGATTTCTCATCCTCAGCCCACTCAGGAATTGAAGAAAATGTACCCCAGGTATTGTTTAACTATTATTCACTTGGTTTTCCAAAGTTAAACTTGTATTTGCATAACAAAACCATCAAAGATATTATAGTACTGTTTTTTTTTTCTACAATTATGTCTATGTAGCATTTATATATAAATATATATGTTGTGTGTGTTTGTATTTTAGATTGTGAACCAAGACTCATTCATGGAAAACAGTAGCTTCAAACACAAGCTAGAAAACAGGGGTGAGATAATGAGTTCTTTTAAAAAATATTTTACTTATTGTTATTGTATGCATATGAATGTATTGCCTACATATAAGTGCACTCGTGTCATGCAATACCTGCAGCAGTCAGAAGAAAGCATCAAATCCCCTGTAACTGGAGTTGTGGATGGTTGTTAGCCACCATCTGGGTGCTGAGATTTGAACCTGAGTCCTCTGTAAGAGCAGCTGGTGCTCTTAACTGCTGGTCCATCTCTCCAGCCCCCAAAGAATAATGAATTCTTTCTACAAAAAAGATGATGAAATTAATTGGGCCAGTTTCAGACTCCAGAAGATAAAAATTACTCTACACAGTGATGATCGCCAGCTACGCAGTCAGGAGTTGAGCCATTTATCAGCTCCAAATGTCATGACAGTCAAGAAAACAAGGGTTCTACTCAGGAACGAGGCTCTCCTGTACCAGGGAGAAGAGAGCTTGGGACTCTGCTCCCATCAGCCGTGTTTCTGTTCTCTGTGGATTTAGTTGATTGGATTTAGACTTGTTTCACTCCTGTCAATTCCTAAGCAGTGTGCCAAAAGGTGTGGCCCCAAGTTTTTAAAATTTCTGGCTTCATTTTCTCAAGGTAGAAGTAATGTGAAGATTTCTAGGTACTTCACGATGTTGCATTCACATAACAATATATAAATACCATGTAAAAACTAATGTTATTATAGTGAGCCAACATTGAAGTTCACACTTTGATTTTCTAAACTTCTTCACTCCATTAAGGAGTTGCTTGTACTTCATTTTACTGCATAGCCCAGGCTAGCCTCAACTCATAATCCTCCAGCCTATGGAGTGTTAGGATTACAGGCATGTGTTACCATGCCTGGCATGCTTTATTATTGTTTTTACATTTTAAATATATCAAAAGGTGTGATATTTATGATATCAGTACAAATGTATGTAAGTCACCATTGAAGTTTAGAGGCAGATTGTTACTATTACTTTTAAAATCTTGAATCCTGTCCTTTATCATGTTCAGTTTAACTGCTTTTGCTTAATATTTTTCACTTTGGCACTGTGAAATACAATCAGAAAATGTGTTCAGTTTAATGAGTGATTAAAGTATGTATGCACCATACCCATACCAAGAACTAAAAAAATCCCTCCACACCAGCCAATCTCTTATTCTTTTCCTCTGTCCTTGATGGAGGTAGCAAATGCCGTGACTTAGGTGAAAAATCATCCTGTTGCTTTTCTTTATAATTTTACTTTCTCCTGTGTATATCTATAAGTGACATGTAGTGCAGGTTTAAGCTATTAGAAATGCAAACAAATGATACTGTACCATGTATCTTGGGTACCCAGCAGATAAGCTCAGAAATCTGTCAGATCCGCTTATCGTGATGCATGTGTGTGAAATATATTCCTCTTCAGTATAATTTAACTTTCACACCAGGAGTGGTGGCACACGCCTTTAGTCCTAGCACTTGGGAGGCAGAGGCAGGCAGATCTTTGTGAGTTCAAAACCAGCCTGGTCTACAGAGTGAATTCCAGGACAGCTGGGGCTATAGGGGGACGCTGTCTTGAAAAGGCAAAAAAAATTTAACATTCACACAAAGAAATATTAATCAACCCACTACACTGGTGTAGATATTTGGATTTTGCAGTTCTTGGCTGTCATAAGCAATACATTATGAAAAATCACACACATACCCCCAGATACCTATATAAATTTTTTTCTAAGTGGATTTTAGGAGTAGAGTTTTGGGGTTGTAGAGTCTGTTTATCTTTAATCATTTGGGGGTGGACCTAAATGTCTTTCCCAAGTGGGTCTGTCAGCTTGCTTTTCTATCAGCTGTGCATGGGAATTCTGTTGCACGTGTCCTTGGCAACACTTGCTCTTAAACACCTCTGGGGTGTGAATGTATGTACACTCAAGTTTTGATTCAGATATAATTAAGGATTAGCATCATTTCAAGATGAATTATAGCCCTTTGAGTTTCCTCTTTTATGTAGCATCCAAAATGTCTTCTGTACTTGCTTACATAGTTGTCATTCTGTGTTGATCCCCAGGGTCTATAGCACTTCAGGGTAGTAGTCTTTGACTAACTGTTCTAAATATTTACTTTGACTCTGTGGTTTTTACTTCTTGGTAGCAATTGTGAGTGGGATTGCTTCATTTAAAGTTAATTTGTGGTTTAAAGAACATACCTCGGAGCCGGGTGTGGTGGCACACGCCTTTAATCCTAGCACTTGGGAGGCAGAGGCAAGCGGATCTTTGTGAGTTCAAGGCCAGTCTGGTCTACAGAGTAAGTTCCAGGACAGCTGGGACTACAGAGAGACCCTGTCTCGAAAAGACCAATAAATAAATAAATAAATAAATAAATAAATAAATAATATACCTCACAGTTGGTATGTTATAGATTCTCTCTGAATGAGATGTATCGATGATCAGATTTTGATAAACAAGCCTTTTTATTTTAATGAATCTTAATCAATACAAATTTGATTATTTGAAAATTCACCTATGTAAAGGTCAAATATGCATCCCATATTTATGTATTATCAACGGTTTTAATGCAGTTTATGTATACATTTTTTTCTTTTTTCTTTTCTTTTTTTTTTTTTTTTGTCTTTTCGAGACAGGGTCTCCCTGTAGCCCCAGCTGGCCTGGAACTCGCTCTGTAGACCAGGCTGGCCTTGAACTCACAAAGATCCGCCTGCCTCTGCCTCCCAAGTGCTAGGATTAAAGGCATGCACCACCACGCCCGGCTATATATACATTTGTAAGCTCTTCTATGATTCAATATCTGACTTAGAGATAATATTTGATTGTGTTTATTTTGAAATTTTTATTTTTTACATGCATGTTTTGCTTGCGTGCATATAAGTGCACATGTGTGTACAGTGCCAGAGGAGGCCAGAAGAGGTGAGAGATCCCCTGGAACTGGAGTTACAAACAGTTGTTAGCTGCCATGTGGGTCCTGGGAACTAAACCCACCCAATGCTCCTAGCTACTGAGCCATCTCTTCAGCCCTGTTTATTGTTTAATATCTTATATTTTTTGATATCCTCACTGATCTGAAAGTTACTTTAGAAGGGCATCTAATTTTCTATAGTGTGGTATTTTTGTGCCCATGTTTTTGCTCTAAAGTTTGAGTTATTGTGGCTAGATAATCCAGTCTCTATGATTTTAATCTTCTGAAAATTTGAGATGTGGTTATCGCCCAGTGTCTATATTTTAAAGTTAATTTATGGTTTGAAGAATATACTTCACAGTTGGTATGTTATAGTCAGTCTCAGTCAGTCTCTCCACTCTTTCCCGCTCCTTCTCCCTTTCTCCCTCTCTCCCTCTCTCCCCCTCCCTCTCTCCCCCTCCCTCTCTTTTTTGCTGAGAGATGTTAAAACCATTCATTACAATTGTGGATTTGCCAGTTTCTCCTTCTGGCTCTGTTCAGTGATCTATATACAGAATGAAAACATGACATTAAATTTAAAAGTGTATTTTATATCTACTTTATGGGTTATTAAAGGTTTTATCATAATGTCTGTAGGAGACTTCCCGGCTTCTCTATGAATAGAATCACATAGCCTGAAACAGATTTTACTTCTGCCTGTCATATTTGCATATTTTCTCTTGTTCTGGACTCAATGCTCTGGCTAAGGCATCCAGAACCATACTAAGAGCAGTAAGGGGAGGGCACCTGCGGTTGATCCTGATCTTAGAGAAAATGCTTTCATCTTTTCCTCCTTCAGTATGGAGTTGATTGTCACATATGGCCTTTTTATGCTAAAGCATGATCCATCTAAATGTCATTTATTCCAGGCCTTTTTTCATGAAGGGATATTGACTTTTATGAAATGTGGAGTTTTTTCTGCATCTATTGAGATAATCATATGCTTTAAAAATTATTCTTTGATAATTGCATACATGTACTTAATATGTTTTGTTCATTTCTGTCCCCCATTACTTTCTCTCATCTCCTCCCACTTCTGAGGAACCCCTATTTTTCCCAAGTCCCCCCACTTTAATTGGTGTTTTCAATTTTTTTGTGACCCACTGAATTTCATCAGGGTTGCATGCATGAATGTGGGTCAGGAAATATTCAACAGAGCATGGACATCTCAACAGTGGAGAAAATGACTTCCCCTCTGCCAGCAACTGTTAACTGCCAGTGGCACCTCAGGGAGTGGGGGTGGCCTCACCATCCTCTCCTTCATCCATGGCGGAGCGTTGATAGGCCCAGTTCTGTCCAGGCTGCTTACCCCCAGCCTCAGCTACTGTAAGTTCATTAGTGCAAAAGCCCTGTCATCTCCAGAAGTCAGTGTTCATACAGCACTCTTCCATGCCCCAACTCTTACATCCTCACTGCCTCTTATGTGATACTCTGTGGGCCTCAGAGGGGTGACATGGATGCCCCATTTGCATAACAGCACTCAGCAATCACCTATTCTCAGCCCTTTCATCAGTCTTGGCACTGACTGCTGTTGCCCATTGCAAACAAAAGCTTCTCCAGCCAGGCCTGAGATCAGAACTAATCTTTGGGTATAAACAAATATTTAGAAGGCAGTTTGACCACATGTCCATTTAGCAAAACAACAGTAATGGGTTCCTCCCTAAGGCCCATGGTCACCACAACTATGAGTTTTGACTAGGTTTACAGTACCAAGCATGAATTCCTTCTTGTGGAACGGACCCAATCAGTAAGTGGTTGGTTGCTTCCCCAATAGTCATACCACTATTAAACCAGTGGGCACATCTTGCCTGGCAGGTTGGTATTGTAGCTCATAAGATTCAGAGCTGGGTAAGACTATTGATTACATTCTCCCAATAGTCTGCACAGCACCTTCTGATATTATGAAAGCTAACTAGCAGGGAGGTAGCTTCCAGCTCATCTCCAGCTTAATTTCTCTATGTCCTGCAACCAGTATGTGATATAATCAGCAATAGGCTCTTTCCATCTAGTTTAGGTGGACAAACAAGAGCAATGGAAATAGCCTGCATTGTTTGGTATGTGGAGGTTCTCTGACCAAGAACTCATAGGGAGATATGGCAGGTAACTTGGCATCAGGAGTTTTGTTTGATAATGTGGCGCTTATGAGTGTCAATATCCACTCGTGGGGATGCCTTCATTCCAACTCATTTTAAAAATCATGCTTTTAAATTAGCTTAAAAAATAGTAGGTTTCTATGTGGATTTTTAATACATCTTTAGTTTTGTTTAATTATGTTTTCTACCCTCTCCTCCATTCCCCCTGCGAACAACCTCATTTAAACATTCTCATCCCCAGTATGGACCCCTTCTACTTTAATATCAGGTGTGTTCTTCTATCTTCTCTCCCTTAAGGCCTGTCTCTCCCACAAATGGTCCCTTTCTAGCCTCCTGGACTCCACAGGTACCTCAGGACCCACATAAAGCCAGAAGCAACAGCATAATCTATAACCCCAGCTTCAAACTAGCCAGCAGAGACAGAAGAATCCTTAGAAGCTCATGGGCAGCTAGCCTGGTGCTCACAGCAGTGAACAAGAGATCCTGTCTTAAACAAGAAGGAGTGTGTGGGCTGATATCTGAGGTTGCTGTCTGACTTCCACATGCATGCATGCCGGGACACATACACCTGCAGCCACACACATACACATACACATAAACACACACGCACACCCCTCTTGCTGAACCCCTTTCTCCCCCTAAATTATCCCCCTTCTGCTTTCAGTGCATATACTTTTTAAAGTTGATTAATATTTTCACACTATCTTAAGCAGTACAAGCACATTGAACACTAATTCTAGTCACTGAACTTCTTACATTACTACTTCCATATTTCATTTTTATTGAGGTTTTGTGTATTCATACAATTCTTAATCAAATTTAGAGCCATTTTCCTTTCCTTGCCCCACCCCACCCTCCCAGAGCTCATGCATTATGCCATACATGTCTTTCATCTTTTTCTCAGTCTATTTTTAAAAATTTTTCGATGCAGAAGTTTATTGTTTGGGGCAGAAGTTTACTGTTTCAGTCAGTTCTTTGACCCAGTCTTATTTGTTGTTATTGTTCCTTCCAATTTGTATAGTTCCAAAATATGTATATATACACACCACACATATACCAGAATTATGATGTCTGGAAATAAGCTATAAGTTAATTCCAAAACATGTTTAGGGATTCACTTTTTGATAGTAGAGTTGTATGCAGGTAAAGAAAAATATTACTTTCCATTCCTACATTACATAGCAAGTTGATGAGTAACATCAGGTATTATATATACTAAAAAAGAAAGAAAAAAAGAATTCTTCAGTTTGCCTTACAGAGATTTGGTGATAGTATCTACAAATGAGGAACACCCTACATTATTTTTCTGGAACTGTGTTACTTTACTTAGCATAATGGCTCATAGTTCCATCCATTCACCTGAAAAGTTCATAATGTCATCTTTCTTTATTGCTGCATAGAATTCCATTGTGCAGATGTACCACATTTTCTTTATCCACTTGTCAGTTGAGGGACACTTGGGTTGCTTCCAGCTCTCTTCACTATTGTGAAGAGAGCTGCAATAAGCATAGATATGCATGTATCTCTGCAATAGGATGAGTCTTGTGTGTATATATCTAGGAGTGATATGACTGGGTCAGGCAGTAGGCTCATTTTGAGTCTTTTGAGAGTTTTCCACACTGCTTTCCATAAGGGTTGTATGAATCTGCATTCCCATCAAAAATGTATGAGTGTTCCCCTTTCCAGCATTTGGTATCCTTCATTTTCTTGATCATAGCCAGTCTTACCAGAGTAAGATGAAATCTTAAAGTGGTTTTAATTTGCATTTCCTTAATTATTAGCAATGTTGAAAACGTTTAAAGATGTTTATCAGCCATCTTTACTTCTTGGTTTGTGAAGCCTCTGTTCAGCTCTTTACTACATCTTGTTTTTCTGCTCCTTTGTTTTTTGAATAATTTATATACTCTGGATGTTAATGCTCTGTCAGATGTATCATTGGTGAAGGTTTCCTCCCACTCTGTGGGTTTTCTCTTCACTTCTTTGACTGTTTCTTTTGCTGTACAGAAGCTTTTGAGTTTAATGAGGTCACACTTGTCAGTTGTTGACCTTATTTCCTACATACCTGTTGACTGATTTAGAGTCTTTTCCTACGCCTATGTTATGTAGGTTGCTGCCAACGTTTTCTTCTATCATTTTCAGAGTTTTGAGTTTTACATTGAGGTCTTTGATTCATTTGGAGTTGATTTTTTATGGGGTGAGAGGTAGTGGTGATCCAATTATGCCAACGCCATTTGCTGAGGATGCTGTCTTTCCTCCATTGAGTTTTCTTTGTCAAATATGAGGTGGCTGAAATTGTATGTGCTCAAGTTTGGAACTTCAGTTTTGTTCCATTGATCTATGGGTCTGTTTTTGTGCCAGTGCCAGTCTGTTTTTATGACTAAAGCTCTGTAGTATAGTTTGAAGTCTGGTATAGTAATCCCCTTGCATTGCTCCTTTCACTCAGTGTTGCTTTAACTATCCGGGGTCTTGTGTTTTTCCATAGGAACTTTAGGATGTTTTTTTCTAGGTCTGTGAAGAAACTCATGGGGATTTTAATTGGGATTGCATTGAATCTGTATATTACTTTGGGCAGGATGATCATTTTTACTATATTAATTATTCTAATCCATGAGCATGGGAGGTCCTCCCATCTTCTGGTATCTTCTTCAATCTCCTTCAGGGATTTAAAATTTTCATTGTAGAGATTTTTAGTATCTTTGATCGGGTTTGTTCCTAGATGTTTTTTTTTTATGCTATTGTGAATGGGAAGGTCTCCTTGTATCCCTTCTCCAATTGATTGTTATTGGTATAAAGAAAGGCTACTAATATTTCTAGGTTAATTTTGTATCCCACCACATTACTAAAACTCACTTGTTTCTAGGAGTTTTCTGGTGGAGTTTCTGGTGTCCCTTAGGTAAACAATCATGTAATCAGCAAAAAGGGATAGTTTGGTCTCTTCTTTCCAGTTAGTGCTCCTTTAATTTCCTTTTCTTGTCTTATTGTTCTAGCGAACATTTCAAGCACTACATTGAAATGGAGTGGGGATAGGGGGCAGCCTTGCTGGGTTCCTGACTTTAAGGGGAACGCTTCTAATTTTTCCCCATTTAGAATAATGTTGGCTGTGGGTTTGTTGTATATGCCTTTAATTATGTTGAGGAATATTCCCTCCAGTCCAGGGAACTCCCTCCCTCCTTTATCCATGAAGGCATGTTGAATTTTGAAAAAGTCCTGGCCTTTTCACATCAATTGGGATGACCATGTGGTTTTTGTCTTTCAGTCTGTTTGTTTTATGACATTTATTGATTTACATATGTTGAACCATCCCTGAATCTCATATGATTCCAATTTGGTTGTGATGGATGATCTTTTTGATGTGTGCCTGTATGCAGTTTGCAAGTATTTTGGTGAGAAATTTTGCATCTATGTTCATTAATGAAATGGGTCTATAGTATTCTTTTTTGGTTGTATCTTTGCCTGGTTTTGATATTAGAGTGGTGCTGGCTTCATAGAAGGAATTCGGGAGATTTCCCTGTTTCTATCTTCTTGAATTTGAGTAGTAATGGGTATAGGGCCTCTTTAAATGCCTTATAGAATTCTGTGAATCCATCTGGGCCTGGGCCTTTTTTTAGTTAGGAGGTTTTTTATTGCATCTTCAATTTCCTCATATATTGTGGGTCTATTTAAGATGTGGACCTCTTCTTAATTAAACTTTGGTGATTTCCATGATTTCAGATATTCATCCATTTCTCTTAGGTTTTCAAATTTAGTAGTGTATAGGTTAAAGTATTCCCATATGATTGTCTGGATGTTTTTGTTATCTGTTGGTTGTTTCCCTTTTCATCTCTAATTTTGTTGATTTTCTTTCTTTCTTTTGGTCAACTGAGCTAGAGGTCTATCTATCTTGTTTATCCTTTCAAAGAACCAGCTTTTAGATTCATTGATTCTTTGTTATCATTTTCTTTGTTTCTATTTCATTGATTTCTGCTCTTATTTTTGTTATTTCTTCTTGTCTGTTGCATTTAGGATTCATTTGTTGTCTCTCAAGTGTTTTTAGTTGCAGTGTTAGGTCATTTATTTGTGTTCTGTTTCCTTAATGTAGGCACTTAGGGCTATAAAGTTCCATCTTAGGACTACTTTTTAAAGTGTCCCATAGGTTTTATTGTGTTATATCATCTTTTCATTTAGTGCCAGGAATACTGTTATTTCTTTCATTATTTGTCTTTGACCCATGTTCAAGCCAGGCCTGCCTCCCCTCAGGTACCTGCTGGGGGCCGCCACCCAGTGCAAGCTGGGCCTGCCTGCCTCTTGGTACTTATTGGGGGCCACTGTGGGTTGGTGCTGTCTGAGTGCTCAAACTGAGACTGCCTGCCTCCTGGTGTCTGCTGGGGGCCACCACACTGGCACAAGCCAGGCTTGCCTACCCTCAGGGGTGTCTGTGCCAGCTATGGGCTGCTGTCTGACAGTGTGCATGCGCACACTGGGCCTGCCTACCCCGGGTGCCTCCATATTTCATCTTTGATTTATGATTTTTTATAATACTGGATATGATGTTTGCTCTGGATAATGCTCTTGGATCAATTTTATTTGTTCTGTGTAAAATACTTTTGCAAAAATATTTTTTATCATTACCAGTTGCTCTGTGGAATTTAATGTCTCTTTAGAAAAATACATTCGAAGATCTTTTTTCCCCTGGCATCATCAGTAGAAAGAATGCTTTCTTGATCTGGGCATGGTTATGCATGCCTTTAATCCCAACAGTTGGGAGGCAGAGGCTGGAGGATCTCTGTGATGTGAGATCGAGGCTGGGCTAGTCTATACAGCGAGTTCCAGGCCAGCTGGGGCTAGATGGAGACCCTGTCTCAACAAACAAACAAACAAAAATAAATGCTTGCTTGAACAAATGCCTCCCTTTTTCAACATGGCTTTAGTATAAGGAAAGGGTAGAAGAGCTTCTCTCCTCCTCCCCTGCCCAGAGCACCTCATGTGTGCTGTATCACCTTGGCTATATGTTGATGCTTTAAAACTGGATGTCAAGTCTGTGGCCTTAAAAAGCCCTGTCACCTTCTCTGGCTTCTTTAGGAGTCCTTCCTATGGGGCTGATCTCAAGGCCAGACAGGATAGGAGCCCATGCTGACCCGAAAAGAGCTGGTTCATGAAACAGCAACTAACTGTCACCACTTTGTAAGGCTCCTGAGGAGCTGTCTACACCTTCTGCAGGATGTAAAGTCACTGAAGGGTTGTGGTGACTTCATGAAATATTGATGTGGCACCAGCTGTGAGGCCGTGAGGTCAACCCTCAGGGCACTAGGGCAGCCGCTGCTGCTGCTGTTTTGAATATTGGCTTGTGGTTCCTGGCATCAGGTGACCTTCATTCATGCCGGCTCAGCTTTGATTCTCTTCTAAGATCAAAGATCAGTTAGAGGCCAACAGTGTGGCTCAGGTGCCCAGCGTATACAAAGCCCCAGGTTCAGTCTGAAGAACCATGCACATGGAAAAGAGCTAATTAGAACTCTCATTTAAAATGGTCCTGTGCTGGGCATGGTGGCGCACACCTTTAATCCTAGCACTTGGGAGGCAGAGGCAGGTGGATCTTTGTGAGTTCAAGGCCAGCCTGGTCTACAGAGCAAGTTCCAGGATAACTGGGGCAGCAGGGAGACCCTGTCTTGAAAACACCAAAAAATATATATAAATAAATAATTAAAATGGTCCCATTTATTAGTTCTTAAGGGGTAAGCTAAATAAAAGATAACTAAAATTGTGAAATAATTTTTTTTAGGTCTGTGTGCGTGCATGCGTGCATTTGTAAATGTGTGTGCAGATGCATATGTGAAGGCCAGACAGCATCAAGTGTCCCATTGTATCCTTGTCTGTCTTATTCCCTTAAGACGGGCTCACTCACTGAACCTGGAGTGATGTAGCCAGAAAGTCTCAGGGATCTCCAGTCCCCACCCATCCCCAGAGTGCCTGGACATGGCCTGCTTTTTATGTAGGTGCTGAGAATTTGAACTCAGGTCTTCCTGCTTGTACAGCAAACTCTTACCTACTCTCATTTCTCTAAACCCCGACATGATTTTTTACAACCTGTCACTAGGGCTGGAGAGCTGGCACCTTAAAGACTCAGGCTCACAACCAAAAATACCTGTCCCTAATGGCTACCTTCCTCTGTGACTTATTATTTAAATGCCTAAAATGTGTGTAACAGAATGTGTTTTCATCTTGTATCACAGACTGGATTTTTCAACCATGTAAGCTAAGACAGCTCTACTGTTACCCAGTAGAATATTGGCCGTTTTCTTCAGGAAACCAATGATGCTTAAAACATTTCGAGCCAACAGGACTGAATAGATGGCTCAGTGGTTAAGAGCACTGGCTGCTCTTCCAGAGGACCTGGCACTGATAACAGCCATCTATAACTCCAGTTTCAGGAGATTTACACCCTCTTCTGGCCTCCACAGGCTTTTCATGACACAGGCACACTTACGTACATGCAGGCAAACACTCATACACATAAAATAATTTAAAAAAACATTTGGAGCTAAGATGTAGAGCAGGACTGAACACACGATTAGTGTGCGTGAGGCCCTTTGTTCAGGCCCACACATGCTCCTCCTTGAGAAAGGGCCCCTCACATTTTGAATGTCAGGCATCTGCAGTCAACTATCAGTTATTTGTGCTTTGATGTTTACCATGGAACTTCTGTTGTCCTGATATTCGCAGTGCATAAGCAAACAGGACAATTTCATAAGTTTGCCTCTTCCCTTCAGTAACCCTCTTAGGCCTCTAGAATCAGGTAGGAGTCAGGTATAGCTGCTTCCATGCTATAAATGTCTAATACAGTAAATGTCTAATATTAGATTGCTGTGTGCAATCTAGTATTTCCCAAAGGAATGAAGTCAAAAGCCCAGAAAGCCTAGCATTGAATGATGAATCTTGTTGTATTCCATATTTGAATAAACATAGCCACAAATATTATCAGTTGATTTACACATTTTAAAATGCACTAATGCAGGGGCTGGAGAGAGGGCTCAGTGGTCAAGAGCACTGGCTACTCTTGGAAAGGACCTGGGATTCTGTTCCCAGTATCCACATGGTGTCTGAAAGCTATCTGTACCTCCAGTTCGAGGGGATCCAACACCTCTTTGTACTCTGGGGGTACAGCCAAGGAGGAATGCCACTTACAGGCATGACAAAGGTGCACTTATGTACATTCAGGCAATATCATACATAAAAATTTTTTAAGTAATATTTTAAAATATATTAATCCACCACCCTCTTAGCGCAGTAGGCAGTGTGTCAGTCTCATAAAATACATTAATCCATAAGAAAGATTGCTTTTTATGTTCTTAGTAATTAGTAAAGCACTGGAGGAATAAATGAAGGAATTGGCATTGAGAAAGTGCCATAATTGATACAGAGGTGATCTGGTAAAAGAACTGTTCTTGCCTAGGGAGGCTGTTGGGCTTTTGTCATTGTGGACCACAAGGTGGCACTTCAGAGCAACATTTTTAGACACGCTTGCCTTGGAAACATTGGCTGTGAACTATTAATTCAGGGTTGGATTTGTCTTACATTAACACTGTTTTTTTTAACAGAACCATAAATCTTAGCTGCATCATGGACACCAAGTTTTTCAATAAAACTTTTGCCTAGTAGGTCACCAAAAATAAGTCCAAATTTCCTCAAATGATGTGTTGGTTGTTTTTCTTGTCGGAAGCATCTCAGGGGTGGAAGGGTCTATTTAGGTTCATGGTTTGGGAGGTAACAGTCCAGCCCAATGGAAAGGCATGGCAGTGGGAATATGGGGCAGCGGGCCACATTGCATTCTCATGGTTATGCTCAGAAGTGTGTCTCCTACATGAAAAGTCCATTCAAGTTGACAGTGAAGATTAAATGTCATGGATGGCAAAATGACAAAAGTCCACAATATAGCTAGAGACAGCTGAATTCTTGTCAGAGTAGGAAGCAACCTCCTCTGCCAGCAGCCAATAAGCACATAGACTCGGTGTCCTCTGAAGACACTCTACTTCAGCTTCCATGTGTGGACAGTGTGTGTACGATCCCCAGCACCTACATGGCAGCTAACAACCATCCATAACTCCAGTTCCAGGGGAATCTGACACTCTCTTCTGACCTCTGTGGGCATCACATAACACACATGCACTTACATACATGCAAGCAATACACTCATACACATAAAATAATATTTTTTTATTTTATTTTTTATGTGTATGAATGTACCATGTGCATTTAGGTTTGTGCACCTGTGTTGTACAATGCCACAGAGGTCAGAAGAGGGTGTTGGATTCCCCTGGAACTGGAGTTAAAGACAGTTCTCAGCTGCCATGTGGGTGCTGGGGATTGAACCCAGGTCCTCTGCAAGAGCAGTTGGTGCTCTTTACTGCTAGGCCATCTCTCCAGCCCTCCAAAAATAATTTTTTTTAAAAAGTAAAAGTAGATGATAAAGGACTAACAACTATTTACATGGCATTTGCTTTGCACTAGGTGTTACAGGTGATCTAGAAGTAACAATACAAACAAGAGGATGCTCATAGGCTACATGCAAATACTGCACCATTTTATATAAGAGGCAGCATCTGTGGCATTTGCTATCCATCTCTTATAGATACTATGGGACCACTTTGTTGGGTCTTCAAAATTTGTGGTGTCTATACCTCCCAATAAAAGAAAATTAGAACAACTTCTCTCCTAAATAGATTACCAAGATCCTCTTTGGCCTTATTGAGGGTTTTATTTTCCAGAGCATGGCTATTCTACAGCATTCATTTGTTCCCTCATCTATCCACACAGCAAGTGTTTATTGAATGGTTGCCATATGCCAGGTACTTTTCTAGGTGTGAGTGATATACAGCAAAGAAAAAAAAAAAGACAAAATACCTACTCTGTGTGGACCTCACTTTCTGGTTGGGAGACATAACAAGCACATAAGAAAAACAGAATGCTTAATATGTTATGTTGTGATAAAAGCTGAGAAAATTGAATAGGGACTGAGGTTTAAAAACTGGGTGATAGTATTGAAATTTTAAGTTAGCCTCTGGAGAAAGCCTTCAAACAACTGTGGAAGAAATGCTTCAAATCAGAAGGAACCCAGTCATGCAGGTCTTGAAATGAGAATGTACATGGAGTGTTTGAAGGACCACAACCGGGGGCAAGGCGGCTGTGCAGGGTGATGGAAGGGGAGCGCGCCTCTCTGCTGGCTGCCAGGCACAGTGTGCTGCCCCTTACAGCAACAGAAAAAAAAAATACATTGAATTAGTGAAAGCAGACTTCAGGACTTTCTGAGGAGAAATCAGCAGCGTCCAGATGTGAAGAAAGGAAAGAAACTTAGAACTTCACAGTAAAGAGTACAGGGCAGAGAAAATATAAGAGAAGTAGACTGGGAGGGAGAGATGAGGGGCGGGTGAACAGCCAGCTAGGAATTCATTTGCAGCATGAGAGAACTCAGGAAAGAAAGATTTGGGAGATGGAATCAGTCAGATTCCCCAATGCTTTGGTTGGAATCATGGTACGGTATGTAAAGAGAAGGAAGCGTCACTTCCCAGGCAGGATCTCAGGCTGATGATGGACCTGATGTGAAGAATAAAGAGAAGAATTAACACATAATGCCAGCACTGTGTTGACCGTCAACAAGCCCAGACACCCAGACAGAGTCATGTTTATGGTCAATGAGAACATGGGAGAGAATATCTGGTGATGCGCTGCATCGAAATGGGGATCAGCAAACTATCCAAGTCCAGGGAGGAGCCAATATGGCCTCTTCAAAACGGCGGCTCTCACTATACTTTGACTTCAGTTCTCTCTTCCCCCCCCCCCAAATCTAGATTCTGCATATATAAGACAACATAAGATACTTGTCCTGAACTGGCTTATTTTGCTTAACAGTGATTTCCCTTTCTTACCCATGATAAACCTTACTGCTCTCCACGGCTGATTAACGTCCATTACACCTAGGCTCACTCCACTCCATAACTAGACTTTTGCAAACATTGCCTCAATAATGTCTCTGTAGCATGCTAGCTTAAATTCCTTTGGATACATTTCTAGGAGTGGCTTACCTGTGTCGTATGGTAGTTCTATTAGTTTAAAAAATATTGTTGGAGGCAGGCAGATCTTTGTGAGTTTAAGGCCAGCCTGGTCTACAGAGTGAGTTCCTGGACAGCTGGGGCTACAGGGAGACCCTGTCTCAAAAAGACCAAAAAAAAATATTGTTGGGGCTGGGGAGCTGGCTCAGTGGTTAGTAGCACTGGTTGCTTTTCCAGAGGACCTGGGTTTGATTCCCAGCATCCACATGGCAGCTAAAAACTGTCCATAACTCCAGTTCTAGGGGATCTGATGCCCTCTTCTGTCTCCCCTGTGCACTGGGGTGTACTTGCTTACACGTAGACAATACATTCATACACATATAAAATAAAAATAAAAATTATTTTTTGAGAATTTCATAACTTGTACTTTGATCATATTTACCCCTCCCCGCTCTCCTCTCAGATACCCTCCCTTCTCTTGCACCCAATTTTGTGTCCTCATTTTTTTAACCTATCGAGTCCAGTTGTGCTGCCTGTACTTTCTTGGGTGTGGGCTATCCAGTGCAGCATGGCTGACCACCTCCAGGCCACACTCTTTAATCTCCTCCTCCAGCAGTTGTCAATTGCCATCAACTCCCCAGAAGAGCTTTTTTTGTAGTAGATGGTGATTAACACAGGGACCCATAGCTGGTCAAGTTGCAGAGAATGAGAGGCTTTAGAGTGCTGGCCCTAAATGGACACCTATGTTCACACTCCCTCTTCCCAAGGCCCAGGGATCATCTCAAAAGAGGGGCCAGAAATAGTCCAAGTCCAGAGGCAGTGGAAGAAAGTATTTTCTGGACACAGCAGGTAGTTGCACATATGAACTTATAGCAGTTGTGACAGCATGCACAAGACCTGTGCAAGTCCAAGGCAGACACAATCCCAGCATGGAGGGGGACGTGGACACAAAGTCCCACCCTAGGTGAGGAGACACTTTTTTTTTTTTTTGAGGAATCTTTGTACTGATTTTCATACTGATTACACTAGTTTACACCCCCACTCCCCCAGCAGTGTAGAATGATGGTGTCTCTCCTTGTCAGCATTTGCTGCATGTTTCCTCGATGACTGGGAAAAAATAGAATTTCAGTGTAGTTTTGATTTGCATTTCTCTGATGACTAAAAATGTTTAATGTTTTTTCATGTTTATTAACTTTGTTAATTTTATGTGTATTAAGTGCATCCCTGTCATGCAGTACACACTGAAACCACAAGAGGGCACTGGATCCCCTGGAACTGGCTGTTAGGTATCATGTGGGAGCTGGGATTTGAACCCTGGTCCTCTGCAAGAGCAGTCAGTGCTCTTGACTGCTGACCCATCTCTCCAGCCCTGTTTGATTATCATCATCTCCTCCTCTTCCTGCTTTTTTGATGCAGTCTTCCTGTAGGCCCAGCTAGCCTGGAACTCTGTGTAAACGAGGCTGGTCTCTATCTCACAGAGATCTGCCTGCATCTGCTTCTTGAGTGCTGGTATTGAAGATGTGTGCCACCATGTCTAGTTAATTGTGCTTGATTTTTTTTTTTTTTTTTTTTTTTGGTATTTTTGAGACAGGGTCTCCCTGTAGCCCCAGCTGTCCTGGAACTCACTCTGTAGACCAGACTGACCTTGAACTCACAAAGATCCGCCTGCCTCTGCCTCCCAAGTGCTAAGATTAAAGGCATGTGCCACCACACCTGGCTTTTGATTTTTTTTTTTGAGAACTGTCTTCCTAATTTGTCCAATTATTTAATGAATTATTTGTGTGTTTTTGAGCTCTTTATGTATTTTGTGTATTAATCTCCTGTTGGATATATAGTTGGAAAATGTATTCTCCCATTCTGCAGGTGCAGTTTTCTCTCATTCTGTTAATTGTTCCCTTTGATATGCAAAACCTTGTGTGTGTGTATGTGTGTGTGTTTGTGATCACTATGTAGCCTGGCTGGAACTATCTAGACAAAGTTAACCATGAACTCACAGTGATAACCGGGATTAAAGGTGTGTGCTACCATGATGTCTGGCTGCTCAGAAGCTTTTTAATTTCCTGTGATCCTGCTTGTCAATTCTTGCTGTGATTTTTATAGGCAATTGAAGTCCTTTACAGGAAGTTCTTGCCGATACCTGCTTCTTGAAGCGCACTCCCTGTTTTCCTAGCATTTTTGAAGTTTCAGGTCTTACACTGAAGTCTTTTATCCATTTCAAGTGGAGTTTTGTAGAGTATGAGAGGAAAGGATCTCATTTCACTCTTCTGTGTGTATACATGCAATTTTCCCAGCATACTAGGTAAAGCAACCAGCAGATTCACTGTACTCCCCATCAAAATTTAATGACATTCTTCACAGAAGTAGAAAAAAATTTTTAATTCTTATGGAAATACAAAAGATCAAAATCACCAAAGCAATCCTGAGAAGAATCCCTGAAATGCCACTACAGTTAAGCAGTACTGTACGATGAATACAGAGCCATAGTAACAAGAATAGCATGACACTGGCACAAAGACTTATAGGCCAGTGGGATGGAATATGGTACCCACAAGTAGGCCACACAGCTACGGCCATATGGAAGTCTTTTCTGCTGTTTATGACGTTGTTTAGAATACTTTGGTTTTTTTGAGCAAGTCTGTCTGAACCTTGTGAATCCAAGCATACCTAAATGTGTCTGAGCTCATCAAAGGGATGTCTGTTCCCAAGTCCCCCTTCAGGCATCAGTGCTTTGATACGAGGCAGTGCTCAGTCCACCTACCTAATAATAAGTAATTAGTAGCAAGAAGATGAGTTTCACTTGTGCTGCATCAAGGCTAAGTATTCACTGGTGAAAAGTGGACAAGATAAATTTGAGACAAAAGGAATGTTTGCAGGGATTTCAGCATTGTGCTATGTTTATGTTTAGAGATACCGGATGGGAGCAGTGCTACCCCAAAGCAATCAAGACAGGAAGAAGATGTTCCAGGCTCTCCCACCATGACAGGTGACTCCATGCTGAAGTAGGAGTGTGATGAATGTGCCTGAACAACAGTGTACCTACATGAACTGCAAGAGTCACAGTTCTAAGATCACCCAAGCTGCAGAAGCCTTCAAGCTAAACATTGTGTTCTTTCAGAGATAAGCAAATTGCTGCACACATTGTAGATAAAAGCAAGCATACTCCCTTTCTGGTGTTTGATACCTGTTCCATAGCTGCTCTTTACTAGAATCTTTGGGACCTGGGGGTTTCTAAAATTATAGGCTTCTGCTTATCTGCTAGTTGTTACATATGTGTGCATAGATCATCCATAGAAAATAAAATCTGCAATGCCTACTCGAGTGCATTTAGCTTTCTGGATGAATAATACCACATATATTACATCACTTGGATTAAAAAAACAAGGAAGCCAGGTGGCACAAGGTTGTAATTGAGATGCCCTGGGTTCCATTCTCAGAGCTGCTGGTGTGGGCTTGCAGAAATCATGATCTCTGTGTTTTGTGTGGATTCTAGCAATACTTCACATGTTTTAAGATTGATTTATTTTTATTTTATGTGTATGAGTGTTTGCCTGCATGTATGTGTACCATGTCCATGCCTGATGATGATAGAGGTGAGAAGAAGACATTGAATCCCCTGGAACTGGATTTACACTGAAGCATCTCTCTGGGCCCCTTCTTATGGTTTTTATAAGGATTGAATAAGATGATGCATGCTAATCCTCCAGAACAATGCCACATCTCCCATGAGCCTGTGTTAAGACTGGTACCAAAAGCTGGGAAAGGTGGCACAGAGCCAGGTGGAACTCTGTGAGATTGAGGCCAGTCTGGTCTATATAGGGAGTTGCAGGTTAGCCAGAGGTACGGTGAGACCCTGTCTCAAAAACAACAGCAATGAAAAACATGGCACCCAGAAATTCCACACCAAGTCATCCTCACTGGCAGAACCTATTATATCTCCTTAAAATTTTTATAGTATATTTATTCATCTATTTATACAAATATGTGTGTGCATGTATGAGTGTATGTGTGTCACTGTCCATGTATAGAGGTTAGAGAACAACTTGCAGAGATTGAACTCAGGTTATTGGGCTTGGTGGAAGGCATCCTTACCCACCGAGCCATCTCACCCACCCTGTATCATCTTTAAAACCTCCTGTAATACCTCAGCTTTCTTCTTAGATAGACTCAGTTTCAATGAAGCCTTTTTTTAATTTTTTTAATTTATTTTTGTATGTTTATGAATGTACTGTCTGCATGCAGGTCTGTGCACCCGTGTCGTGCAGTGCCGCGGAGGTCAGAAGAGGGTCTCAGATTCCCCTGGAACTGGAGTTCTCCTGGAATTGGAGTTACAGACGGTTCTCAGCCACCATGTGGGTGCTGGGGATCAAACCCGGGTCCTCGGCAAGAGCAGTCAGTGCTCTTAACCGCTAGGCTATCTCTCCAGCCCCTAGACTCAGTTTCAATTGCTCTGACTTAAGGTACTGGGAAGGTATGGGGAAATCAATTCTTGCTAGAGGATGAGGTTTGGTGGGAGGCAGCATGAGGCATTTGCCTCTTTGGTTCAGTATGGACTGACCTGTGTGGTCCTGGCCATGTTGGAGGGTCAGATCCAGATGGCCAGTTTATCTATGGTTTGTATCTGTGTGCTTCTGACGCATGGATTGCTCCATACTCTGACCAGCAGATAGATCAAACAGGCTGCTTGAGCATTTTTTATTATATTTAGTGTTTTATTTTTCTTTATTAGACACTTATACTCCACCTTTAGAAGATATGCCAGAGAGCTTGAATGATTCTGCCCTAATGACGGCCTTTGAAAGTTTCAGTAGAGAACTGAGAAGGAAATATGAGGTAATAATTCGCCAAAGTTGAAAAGATTGATCACGGTGAACAGGGAGTACATTCTGTGAAGTCGAAGAAGCCAGACAAATGCCACGTGACCTCACTTATCTGTGGAATCTACAGAAGTTAAACTCAGAGTCAGAGAAGGGTGGTAACCAGGGGGAAGGAGACTATTGAGAGATTAGTCAGAGAGCAAAAGCTTTCATTTAGACCTAATGTGCAGCATGGTGGCATAGTCAATATAATAACATATACTTGAAACTTATGGAGAGTCCAGATCTTCAGTGTTCTCACCAGGGCTATGCATGACAGTCATGTGATGTGATGGATGTGCCAGCTTCATTATAATTGTCATTTTACAGCATATGTCTATAGCAAAGCACCAAGTATAGCTTTTGAATTTAACCATTTTTGTATGTGAATGGGTGCATACATGTTTTGTGCATGCGTGCGTGCGTGCATGTGTGTGTGTGTACATTTAGGTCAGAGGACATTGTCCAATATCATTCCTGAGACTCTGTCCACCTCTTTTTTTTTTTAAACAGTATCTCTTACTGGCCAGGAACTTACCAAGTAGGCTAGGCTTACTAGTCAAAGAGCCACAAGATTCACCTGTGTCCTCCCTAACCCTGGGATTACAAAGGCACACCACCAAGCCTGGCTTTTTGATGTGGGTTCTGGGGATAGAACTGAGTTCCTAACATTTGCTAGGCAAGCACTGTACTGATGGATCTATAGCTGCCATTTAAAAAAATATTTTCAAGAGAGAAGAGAGAGAAGAAATTGGCAAAATGGCAAACCTGAAAGGCCCTCTGCACAGGATCAGAGAAGTCAAATGGATGCTCTCTGTAATCCTTAGGTCAAGAAATCAGCAGAGCGATAAACCCAAGAAGTCCTCTGCACAGGAGCAGGGAAGATAGATGCTCCTCAGGTTACAAAAAAGAAAAAAAAAAATTTTCAGTTGTACAGCTCAACAAAGCTGGGCAAGCAGGAAACATAAAAAGTAGCTCATTATGAATCAAAGAAACCAGGACCTCTTGTTGATAAGTAGTACATAGTACAGTATCCTTCCTATGTGAAGGTCTCCTTAGTGTGTTGGGGGTGTATTCATCTCAGTTCTCATTGATTTATTGCCATTGTAAAGTGCAATTGTATTGATAAGACTCCATGTTTCCATGTTTCTTTACCCCAAAGGACCAAGGGCTTGTGGCTCGGTTTCATTGGTGACATTTCCAGAAAGCAGTGATTTGGTGACAATGACAGACAAGGAGGTGGGGAAGGAGAGAACTATGTGAGGGAGAGAGGATTCTGGGACAGATGGGCAGGAGGATGTGGAGCAATAGCAGATCTGTGAGACACTGGGCCACCTCAGCCTTGTCTGGGAGGTGCACATCACAGCCATTTCTACCCCTTCTGACTTTGACTTGTTTCCAAGTTCTTAATGACTTCTGCATTGGCAACATTCGAGGAAAACATCATACCTAGCCAAGAGGCATCTAATTAACTTGGAAGACCTCTAAACCCACAATCTATCATGGGCATGCTTCCATACTAATATATATCAACTACCATGAAAATATATATTCCTGTTTTCTCTTTATAGTACAAACCTGAGGTGACCCTTGAAAAGTATGCAGGATGGTATCTTATCACAGCTGTTCTTTATGAATATTTGCTATGAGCATTATTATCTGTTGCTGGTATCTTTTTAATACAACAATCACTCAACTTACAGAGTTGTGTTTACCCCACACATGATCATTTTGTTTCTGTATTATGGCTTAGCTTACTCAGAAGGAGATTCCACTTTCTTTAGAAAAGGCAAGGAAAGCACCAGATTGCCTCATGAAACTTTGGAACCAGATATACCTGAGAAGGTAAATATTGGTTAACAGAACAAATTGATGGGGGGGACATTGTGCAAATGCAGACAGGAGAATGTGAGGCTTTTTCCTGTGTCTCATCTTCCATCCATAAGGTGACAGATGAAACTCAATATTCTCTTTAAGCTGCTTCATGATCTACCAGTATATGACCCAAAAGCATTATAGTTTTTAAATTATAATCTACTTCTGAAGACTGGGCAGGTCTATGCAAAGACAGAGGGTAGATGCAGATAGAATGTCCACACCAGTGACTGTCATTCAGCCTTGGAAAGAAATTTAATTTTAACACATGCTAAACATGAATGAACCTTGAAAACATGCTAGGAGAAAAAAATCCACCCCCCCAAGGAAGGTAAATAGTATATGATTCCATTTAGATGAGGCACCTGCTGGAGTTGGGTAAATGGAAATTCGTACAGACAGAAAACATGGCAGAGGCTAAGGGAGGGCAGGGTTATTGTTTAATGGATGGAGTTTCTGTTTCACTTGATGGGAAGACTTGGTAAATATGCAAGAGTGATACCCTCGAGCACTGTGGATGTATGTGCCTAATGCTATGAGTTTCCCTCATATGCACAGTTAGAAGATAAGAGAAATATAAGCATGCATACAGTGACAACTATGTTAGGAGTACCAGTATGCCTCTATCTCAGAGATGTGGAGAAGGAAAGGGCGAGTGAGTGAGTGGGTTTGCAGTTATTAGACTTAATTCAGGCAACTGCAATAGAAGTGCTTCTCGAAATGAGATTTTGGAAACAAAGATTTGAGTGACACAGGGATGATGAGTGTGGAGACTGCTGCCTGATTGTGCTCCACAGTCTAACTCCTGCCCGGGCACTCCCCACATATCACAGCTGGTGACATGATAGGTCTCCTTCCAGCCTCACATCAGCTTCCCAGGTTGGTGGTCTGATTGACCGCCATCCAACCCACTGGTCACTACTATACAAGTCTCATGGGCTAAGATTACACATGCAAATAACGGCCAGTAGTCCCTGTCTGATGGTATGAAGGACTCTTCTTTTTATTCACAGCATTCTGTTTTTATACCCAGAGTGACATCATATCTCAGGTCCTGGTTTCAGACCCCATGCCTCAAGTTCCATAACATCATTAGTACTAGCATCACAAGCACAAGAACTTGTGAGTGCCTTTGATCTCAAGGTGTCACAGGCTTGCTAATGCACATGCACATCCTGCCTTAGGCCAGGTTTCAGTGTAAACAGACAAACAGGTAATAGTTCAAAAGAAGTCACAGGTGGCTTCCTTTTTCCCTACAGAAGTAGAAAGGTTCTTGGGGTAGAATGTATTATTTGAATAAAAGGTTAGGATTTTTAAAAGTACTCTTGCATATGCAATGCCCTAACAAAGCCACAAAGCACTCTGGATTTGTGGAGTTCTGTTGTATCTCCAGGGCCTTACACACAGCTTTGTATCTACTCAGCCAACACACATAAGCAACAGCAGGTGCTGGGGTCTGTGCTCAGGGTGGGGATGCAGTTTGGGCCAGCAGTACCCAAGGTAATCCATAGATGCCTAATGTAGCCCAGCCCATATTTGTAATTCCAGTAAGTGGGAGGCTGAGGCAGGAGGATTGTTATGAGTTTCAGTCTAGTTGGGGGCTGCATAATTAGTCCCAGGTCATGTAGAGTTATAGAGTGAGATCCTATTGCACCAAAGCTAAGTACAGACACATGTGTGTATACATGTGTCTTGAGTCCTGGTTTTGGAGATTTTGGTCTGTAAGCAGTTAGCCCAGTAGAGCAGGGTGAAAAATGGAAAAAGAAGGGCCCCAGATCCTACAGTCCCCTTCAAGGCATGTACCCAATCACCTCCCAGTGGGCCCTAACTCCTAATAACCCTGCTCTGGGACAAAAGCTTTAGCATTCAATATCCAAATGAGCAGCAAGCCATAGGGACTCTGTTTTATATGGAACTTTGAGCCACCTTCTAAAGAGAGACAGGAAGCCTACAGGAGCCATTTATGTGGTTGTTAGACACAGAATGGTGACTGTGGGAAAATACAATATTAAAACACAAGGGCATGAGCCCATTTCTGACCACAAAGAGGGCGAAAAGAGATGAGGAAGGGGGACTCTCGGTCTCCTCTTCCTGAGTCTGTTCTGTGTTCTAGTGATGGGATAGATACTGGCTTCCTCTGGGGGAGAGGAGAGAACAAGTTTCTGGGTTGGGGGTCACTGAGCAGGGATGGAAGGAAGAGAACAGAGTCACCAATCTGTTCTTAAGACATACTCTTGAAATGGGAAGTCAATGGAGAACGTTCTTTGTCACACCCAAGCAGTTCCAATGAAATCTATTGTTTTGATGCTCACCAGACTGAACAAACTAGAGACGTTTCACAGCTTCATTCTTCAGGAGTTGAGCAACCTTGAAAAGGAGATGCAGGCTCTCAAACACCTTGAGGAAGATGTTCTGGTAAGCTCATTTTAGTGGTTTGAAATTTATTGTTCCCTGGGATTTAAGATCTTTTTTAGGGAAGAGTAAGCATGGAGGGTTTAATGAAAACTTGTGTTCAATTTTAGGAGTTTTGGGAGAAACAGTCAACTGATATGGAGTCATTCTGTGATCTGCAAGTATGGAGGTACTTTAACAAGTGTCTTTTTTAGAAGTATCGTGCCTGATGTGTGAGGTGATGCTTTCTCTGCAGTACGTGCAGTTGGCATTGGTAACTCTCACAGAACTGTCTGAACAGCTGCTTTTCTGATGGGCCACTTCCAGGACTCTACTTTAGACTAGAGTAAGCTTAGTAACATCAGTTGCAAAGTATAATTTTCAAAAAAGCATAATCTGGGCTGGAGAGATGGCCTAGCAGTTAAGATCACTGACTGCTCTTGCAGAGGACCCTGGTTCGATCCCAAGCACCCACATGGTGGCTGAGAACCGTCTTTGGTTCCAGTTCCAGGGGAATCTGATGCCATCTTCTGACTTCCACAGCATTGCACAACATAGGTGCACCAACCTGCATGCAGACAGTACACTCATACACATAAAAATAAATAAATAAAATAAAATAAATAAATAAATAAAAATTAAAAAGCATAATGGGACCAGCTGCATTTTGTGGTTTTTGACCCAAATTGCTTTATTTTTAAGTGATCCGAATTTCAGAAAGTAGATTTCCAAATAGTTGTCTTACTGATTACATTTATGTACTGAATTATGTGTTCTGCTATAAAATTTTAATTTATATTTTATTGATGTATATGAGTGCTTTGTCTGTGTTATATGTGTATCCATGTCATGCAATTCCAGCAGAAGCCAGAAGAGGGTGTTGGATCTCCTGGAACTGGAGTTAGAGATGGTTGTTAGCTACCATGTGAGTGCTGGGAACTAAACCTGGGTCTTCTGTAAGAGCAGCCAGTGCTCTTAACTACTGAGCCATCTCCCCAACCCCAAATAATAATGGATAGATCTAATTAGTTCATTTATATGTTAAACATACACATACTTTTTTCTTTTTTTTAGCAGTTTATTTTTTTCACATAAATTTATTTTTATTTTTTTAATCAAATCTAGACCTGTGTCCCCCCCCCATTCCCCTACCCCACCAGAGCTATTGCATTATGCCAAACATGCTTTTCATCTCTCTCTGTCTTTCTCAATATTCTCCATGAGGAACTTGACTGTTTTGAGCAGAAGTTCACTGCTTCAGTCAGTTCTTTGATGCAGTCCTTTCTGTTGTTGTTGTTGTTTCCAATATGCATCACTCCCAACTGCTTTGGACAAAAGCTCAAGGGGCCGTGCACAAGAAATACTTACAAGTAGGTAATTGGCACTAGCATCCACAAATGAGGGATACCATTCGTTGTTTGTTTTTCTGGGTCTGTGTTACTTCACTCAGCATAATGTCCTCTAGCTCCAGCCATTTTCCTGCAAAGCTCATGATGTCGCCTTTCTTTACTGCTGCATAGAACTCCATTGTGTAGATTTACCACATTTTCTCTATCCACTCATCAGTTGAGGGGCATTTAGGTTGGTTCCAGCTCCTTGCTATTGTGAAGAGAGCTGCAATAAACATGGCTGTGCATGTATCTCTGCGGTGGGGTGAGTCTTGAGGGTACATGCCCAGGAGTGGTATGGCTGGGTCGGGTGGCAAGGTCATTCCAAGTCTTCCAAGGGTTCTCCACACTGCTTTCCAGAGTGGATGTACAAGTTTACATTCCCACCAGCAGTGGATGAGTGTTCCCCTTTCCCCACAACCTCTCCAGCACTTGGTATCATTTGTTTTCTTGATCCTAGCCAGTCTTATTGGAGTAAGATGATATCTTAAAGTGGTTTTGATTTGCATTTCCTTAATGATTAGTGATGTTGAGCAGTTCTTGAGGTGTTTCTCAGACATCTCTAATTCCTCGCTTGTGAAGTCTCTGTTCAGTTCTTTGCTCCATCTATTGAGCGGGTCGTTTGTTTTCTTTTTTCTTTGTTTTTTGAGTAGTTTATATATTCTGGAAATCAATGCTTTGTCAGATGTATCTGCAGTGAAGGTTTCCTCCCACTCTGTGGGATTTCTCTTCACTTCCTTGATTGTTTCTTTTGATGTACAGAAGCTTTTGAGTTTGATGAGGTCCCATTTGTCAATTGTCGACCTTAATTCTTGTGCAGCTGCTGTCTGATTTAGGAAGTCTTTTCCTACGCCTATGTCTTGTAGTCTGCTGCCAACTTTTTCTTCTATCACCTTCAGAGTTTGGGGTTTCACGTTGAGGTCTTTAATCCATCTGGAGTTGACTTTTGTACAGGGTGAGAGGTAGGGGTTTAATTTCATTCTTCTACAAGTGGTGATCCAGTTTTGCCAACACCACTTGCTGAAGATGCTGTCTTTTCTCCATTGTGGTTTCTTGGCCCCCTTGTCAAATATGAGATGGCTGAAATTGTATGTGCTCAGATTTGGATCTTCGGTTTTGTTCCATTGGTCAACAGGTCTGTTTTTGTGCCAGTACCAGGCTGTTTTTATGACTATAGCCCTGTAGTATAGTTTAAAATCTGGTATAGAGATCCCTCCTGTGTAGCTCTTTTCACTCAGGATTGATTTGGCTATTCGGGGTCTTTTGTTTCTCCAAATGAATTTAAGAACTTTTGTTTCCAAGCCTGTGAAGAAACTCTTGGGGATTTTGATTGGGATTGCATTAAATCTATACAAGAGTTTTGGTAAAATGGACATTTTTACAATGTTAATTTTCCCAATCCATGAGCATGGGAGGTTTTTCCATCTTCTGAGGTCTTCTTCAATTTCTTTCTTTAAGGGTTTAAAATTTTTGTTGTAGAGGTCTTTGGTGTCTTTGGTTAGGTTTGTTCCTAGGTATCTTATTGTTTTTGAGGCTATTGTGAGTGGGAAGGTCTCTTTGAATTCTTTCTCCAGTTGCTTGTTCTTGGTGTAAAGAAAGGCCATTGATTTTCTAAGGTTAATTTTGTATCCTGCCACTTTGCTGAAGCTGTTAATCGTTTCTAGGAGTTTTCTGGTGGAGTTTTTTGCATCCCTTAAGTAAACAATCATATCATCAGCAAATAGGGATAGTTTGACTTCCTCTTTTCCAATTAGTACTCCTTTAATATCCTTTTCTTGCCTTATTGCTCTAGCAAGTGTTTCAAGCACTATATTGAAGAGGAGTGGTGATAGGGGGCAGCCTTGCCGAGTTCCTACCTTTAAAGGGAATGTTTCTGTCATTTCCCCATTTAGGATGATATTGGCTGTGGGTTTCCTGTATATGGCTTTGATTACATTGAGGAATGATCCCTCCAATCCAATTCCTTCTAGGACTTTAAGCATGAAGGGATGCTGGATTTTGTCAAAGGCTTTTTCAGCATCAATTGAGATGATGGTGTGGTTTTTGTCTTTGATTCCGTTTATGTGTTTGATGATGTTTATTGATTTTCGTATGTTGAACCATCCCTGCATCTCTGGTATGAATCCAACTTGGTCATGATGGATGATCTTCTTGATGTGGGTCTGTATGCGATTTGCCAGTATTCTGTTTAGAATTTTGGCATCTGTGTTCATGAGGGAGATGGGTCTATAATTCTCCTTTTTAGTTGTATCTTTGCCTGGTTTTGGTAATAGAGTGATGTTGGCTTCATAGAAGGAATTTGGGAGAGTTCCCTCTGATTGTATACTTCTAAACAGTTTCAGAAATAATGGTTGTAGGTCTTTTTGAAATGTTTTATAGAATTCTGCTGTGAAACCGTCTGGGCCTGGGCTTTTTTTAGTTGGGAGGCTTCTTACTACATCCTCTATTTCTTCATATGTTATGGGTCTGTTTAAGCTGCTGGTCTCCTCTTGGCCAAGCTTTGGTGATTCCCAAGATTTCAGATATTCATCCATTTCTTCTAGATTTTCAAACTTGGTAGAATATAGGTTCTTGTAATATTCCCATATAATTTTCTTGATCTTTTCCTTGTCCGTTGTGATATTTCCCTTTTCATCACAGATTGTATTGATTTGGAGTTGTTCCTTCTTTCTTTTTGTTAACTGGGCTAGAGGTCTGTCTATCTTGTTTATTCTTTCAAAGAACCAACTTTTGGCTTCATTGATTTTTTGTATTGTTTTCTTTGTTTCTATTTCATTGATTTCTGCTCTGATTTTTGTTATTTCTTCCTGTCTGTTGCGTTTAGGGTTCATCTGTTGTTGCCTCTCAAGTGCTTTTAGCTGTAGTGTTAGATCATTCACTTGTGCTCTTTCTGTTTTTCTAATGTAGGCACCCAGGGCTATAAATTTCCCTCTTAGGACTGCTTTTAAGGTATCCCATAAGTTTTGTTGTGTTGTATTGTCATTGTCATTCAGTTCCAGGAATGTTTTTATTTCTTTCTTTATCTCTTCCTTGACCCATTCATTATTCAAGAGTGTGTTGTTTAGTCTCCATGTGTTCTTGTAGGCAGGAGGGCTTGTCCTGGTGTTGATGTTGAGCTTCATTGCACTGTGGTCTGACAGGATGCATGAAATTATTTCAATCTTTTTGTATTTGTAGAGGTTTCTTCTGTGTCCCAGGATGTGGTCGATTTTGGAGAATGTTCCGTGGGGTGCTGAGTAGAAAGTGTATTCTCTGGTATTAGGATGGAATGTTCGGTAGAGGTCTATGAGGTCCATTTGGTGTATCATATCGTTCAGTTCAGATGTCTCTCTGTTTATTTTTTGTCCTGTTGACCTATCCAAAGGACTCAGTGGGGTATTGAAATCTCCCACTATGAGTGTGCTGGGGTTAGTCTGTGACTTGTGGTCCTGGAGAATTGTCTTTATAAAGTTTGGTGCACCAGAATTTGGGGCATATATATTCATAATTGTGAAATCTTCTTGGTGAATTGTTCCTTTGATAAAAATATAATGGCCTTCTTTGTCTCTTCTGATTTCTTTTACTTTGAAGTCTATTTTGTCTGATATTAAAATAGCAACCCCTGCTTTCTTTTTGGTACCATTTGCTTGGAATATTTTTTTCCATCCTTTCACTTTAAGGTGGTACCTGTCCTTGAAGGTAAGATGTGTTTCTTGTAGACAGCATATCAATGGATTAATATACACATACTTTTTAAGAAGCAAATGAGTTTATCCTATTACAAGTTCCTCTCACTGTAATTTGTCAGTTTGTAACCAGAGGTTACTATGCCCATCTGTTTAGAATATTACACCATATTCTAGGGTTGCTGGAGGTGGGATGGAGGGTAAAGTTTTGATCCTCTACTTTTACTGTGGAAAAATATAGTGCTCTCAAGGCTGATAAGATTGTTTAGTTGGTGAAATACTTGCTCTGCGGACATGAGGACTTGAATTCAAACCACAGCACCCATGTAAAATCTGGGTTTGTTTTGATTTTAATATATTAATTATTTTGTGTCTATGTATGAGTGTTTTGCCAACTTGATTATAAATGTACCATGTATATGCAATGCCCACAGAGCCTAGGAGAGGGCATCAGATCTCCTGGAACAGGAGTTACTGAAGGTTAATAGCTGCCATGTGGGTGCTGAGAACTGAACTCAGGTCCTCTGCAGGAGCAGCTAATGCTCTTAACTGCCGAGCCATCTCTCCAGCCCCCAAAGCTGGGTTTGTAATCCCAGAACTGAAAGAACAGAGATGGTAGATTTCTGAAGCTGACTGGTCTTGGCTGAATCAGTGAGCTCCAGGTTCAGTGGGAGACCTTGTCTTAAAAAATTAAGATGGAGGGGCTGGAGAGAGTGTTAAGAGCACTGGGTGCTCTTGCAGAGGACCCTGGTTCAAGTCCCAGTATCCACATGGTGGCTAACAGCCCTCTGGAACTTTCCAGAGGATTCTGACACCCTCTTCTGACCTGTATAGGCATTGTGTGATATGGGAATACATGCAGGCAATTCAGTCATATACAAAAAATAAAAATAATAAAATTTTAAATAACTAAGATGGAGAGCAACTAAGGAAGATGTCTGATGTCAACTCCTGGTCTCTACCATGAATGAGCACTCACTCACATGTAGGCACAGATACACATACATACCACATGCAGACACACAGACACACACACAAGACACACATACACACATTTTAGTGTTTCTCTTTCCACTTGAACACTTGGGATCCTATACACATTTGTAATGGTCCTTAGTAAGTGTATCTGACCACAGCCCATGGCCAACATACAGATGCAGACAGCTGTAGATGTGGCCCAGTGCAAAATGTTAAAACATGAGACTTTTTTTTGTGTTTTTTTTTTTTTTTGTAACTTGATCATTTGATTTTTCAAGTTTGAACTTTGTAGATGACAGTGGGTCCCAGAGAAGCCAAAGGTTCAAACACCCTACAAGCTTTGTCTATTAGTAGTGAGTTAGTTTTTTTTCCATAGAAATCCAGGTAAAATTGATCAAGGAAGGGTTATATTCTGATAATATTGCATACTTCACAGCATAAACAGTCCATTTTATTTGCTCCAGTTAGCACCATAGTGATGGTGACACATACTCAGGGACATTTCAGAATCCTTTCACATATTGGACTCCCCCGGGAAGCATCATGCATGATCAGTGATGACCATCTTGAAATATCTTCACTGAATGATCTTGGTTGGTTGTGAATTATTCTCTTTTTTTTTTATTGTGTCTCTTAACACAATATTGGTTGAGAGTTTCCAAGGAACTTGTAATTATGAGGGTTATAGCTGTGAATGGTTTCGTATTAATTTTTTTTTTTTTTTTTTTTTTTTTGTCTTTTCGAGACAGGGTCTCCCTGTAGCCCCAGCTGTCCTGGAACTCACTCTGTACTAGGCTGGCCTTGAACTCACAAAGATCTGCTTGCCTCTGCCTCCTGAGTGCTAGGATTAAAGGTGTGTGCCACCACGCCTGGCTAAAATTTTAGACTATTGGACTGGGTATATAGCTCAGTGGTAAAGTACTTTTCTAGCAGGGACAATAACCTGTGTTCAATCCCCAGCATTGCCAAACATGACTGTTATATACACAGACACATAGATACAGACACAAATAACATTCAACTTTTACATACTGATACAGACTTTTTAATGAAAAACAAGTTAAAAGAATTGGTACTGGAGAGATTTCTCAGTGGCTAGAGCACTGGGTGCTCTTGTGGAAGACCCAGGTTCAGATCCCAGCACCTACCGGCAGCTAATGACCGTCTATAACTCCAGTTCCAGGGGATCCAATCCCCTCTCTGTCCTCTGCGGGCATTGCATGACACAGGTACACTTATATACATGCAAGCAATATACTCATACACATAAAATAAAAAACAAGATCTATAAAAATAAGAAGGATATGAGAAGCGTAGCATTGTTTTAGGTTTACAAATCTTTTAAATTTCTGGCTTAATAGAAGGCAGCTCGATTCTCATACTTGCCTTTTGTAATGAAACCTGTTCTAAATTTTGAAATGCTTTTACCCTAGCATATATTAATTATGCATGGAGTTTCATTATAGCATTTTCAAAAATGTTGTTTAGAGTTAATTACTACATATATGTCCGATGGGGTAGCATGCATGCCACGGTGCACATGAGGAGGTCGGGGGACAACTTTGTGAAGTTCTTTCTCTTCTATCTTTATGTGGGTTCTGGGATCCAAATTCAGGTCATCAGGCTCGTTAGCAAACAACTTTACCCACTGAGCTATCTTGATAGATTCACTGTGATATATATACATATATATATATATATTTTTATCATATTTACCTCCTCTTTCTCTTATTCCCCCCACTCCTCCTGATCTGCTTCCTCTTCCTAACTAGGCCTTCTTTTGCTTTCATGTTTTATTGCTGGAACTCAAGTGAGGGGTTGTTTACAAGAGCACACCACTGTAGAAAGTCTCCTTCTCCCACACATGTGCATGTGGTTACTCAGCTATTTCCTACAATTACTAGGAAACACCACTTCATGGTGCTAAGTCATGAAGTGGGAAAAGCAAATGGTACTTTAATGTTGGTTCCATTATTATCAAAACAGCTCCGACCTCACAGGACCTCCGTTCCTTATGGACTCACCGGCTCACCACTTTGACAACTGCTGACACAGCAACTAGGCTTTAAGCCTCTAGACAAGTCTGACATGGGAGACACTTGTTTTGACTCAACCTCAAATTTAGGCAACTATCTCAGTTAACATTGTTAGTTATTAATCACTGTTGGCATTAATCTCCCCATAACAGGCCTCTGAGTGAATTTAGAATGTCTTAAGGAATAGCTCTTTCTTCAAAATACTTTGCTTTTATTCTCTTCCAAAAGAGCGCGCGCACACGCACGCGCACACACACACACATACACACACACACACACAAAAACAAAACAAAACAAAACAAAACAAACTTCCCTGCAGGTTGCAGGTGAGGATTTACGATGCTGCTTATAATTTACACTGAGTGCTTACTGGGTTCCCTGCTCTGGGCTGAGCACTAGCGTCATGTTCAGTATGCCTGCGAGAAGTTCGTTAGCTAGGTCAAGATCACACCCCTGTGAGAGGTTAGCCCTCTCAAAGATCACACAGTTATCCCGTCCAGTTCATCTAAGTGATAGCTCTATGTATTTCCTAGTGACATACAAAGACTCAGATTAGATCATTTTAGCCCCTAGCCTACAGCTTCAAGGAGTTAGGATTAAGTGCTTTGAATGAATGTCATAAATGCCTCACATCACGTGGGCTGGTGATATTGACAAAGTGGAAATATGAATGAATCTTCTGTTGGTAACCTGGATGGCCTCAGACCCTCCTGGTGCATTATCGTGTAATGTCCCGATCTATGAAATAATTCTGTTCTTTATGCATATATACATGTTCTTGTTTTAAAAGGCATAATGTGAATATGGTAAACTCATTTCTTCCAGGGTTCACTCAAGTCAGCCTTCACAAGGAAAGCCAAGGCCGGCTTTATGACTGCAACTTCTCAGGTCAGTGCAAAAAGTGACACCAGTCAGTGAGAACTGGGGTGGGGGTGCAAGTGTAACTCACACACATACAGGTAATACACTCATACACGTATAATAAAAATAATAAATAATTTTTTAAATTTTATTTATTTTTGTATGTGTATGAATGTACTGTCTGCATGTAGGTCTGTGCACCCGTGTCATGCAATGCTCCGGTCAGACAAGGGTTTCGGATTCCCCTGGAACTGGAGTTCTCCTGGAATTGGAGTTACAGACAGTTCTTAGCCACCATGTGGGTGTTGGGGATCGAATCTGGGTCCTCTGCAAGAGCAGTCGGTGCTCTTAACCCCTAGGCTATCTCTCCAGCCCCCAATAAAAGTTTTTAAAAAATTAAAAAAGAAAGGCTTTATTGGGCTTATGATTCCAGAGGAAGAAGAGTCCATCATGGTGGAGAGGCATGGCAGGAGGCAGCCAGAGTGGAAAGCTGAGAGCTTTATCTTCAGGCACTCACCAGACACAGAGCCCTAACTGGAAGTGGGAGAAGACTATGAACACTGAACACCTGCCCCCAGTGATCTACTTTTCCAGCAAGGCTGTACCTTCTAAACCTCTGCAAACAGCACCACCATCTGGGGCCAAGTATTCAAATACTGCCCCTATGTTTGTCTTTAGAATCTGATGAATGCTGTTGGCAATCAGAGATTAGGAAGACTCAGGGAGGGAAGGTTATGTGGGTTGAATAGAAATTAGAATCCAACTTGATTATGATGTATGACCTTCTGATATGCTGTTGGATTTGGTTGGCTACAATGTTGGTGAGAAGTTTTTGTGTCTATGTTCATCAGTGAAATGGGTCTATAGTTCTTTTGTTCCCTCATTTTCTGGTTTTATAAAAAGAATTTGCCACAGTTCATGCCACTTCAGTTTTTTAAAATAGTTTAAGAACTGGAATTAGTTATTAGCTAGGTGTGATGATGGTGATACGCTCTTGTAATCCCAGCACTTGGGATTCCGAGGCTGGAGCATTGAGAATTTAAGCCCACTCTGGCACATAATGCATATCCCTTTATTAAAAACAAGCAAGGGCTGGAGAGATGGCTCAGTGGTTAAAGGCACTGACTGCTTTTGCAGAGGGTGTGGGTTAATTCCCAGCACCCACATGGCAGCTAACAACTGTTTATAACTTCAGTTCCAGGGGAATCTGATGCCCTCTTCTAACCTCCATGGACATTGCATAATATAGATGCACTTACACACATTCAGGCAATACACTTATAAAAATAAAATGAAAATAAGGGGCTGGAGAGATGGCCTAGCGGTTAAGAGTGCCGACTGCTCTTACAGAGGACCCGGGTTCGATCCCCAGCACCCACATGGCGGCCAAAAACCGTCTGAAACTCCAATTCCAGGAGAATTCCAGTTCCAGGGGAATCCGACACCCTCTTCTGACCTCCGCAGCATTGCACGACACTGGTGCACAAACTTGCATGCACTTGCATGCACAGACAGTACACTCATACACATACAGAAATAAATAAAATTAAAAAAAAACCCTTGTTTAAAAAAAATAAAATGAAAATAAAATGTTAAACAAACTCTAGAAGGAGGGGGAGGAGCTCAGAGGCCCCACCCCAAATTGCATCACTATCAACAGTTCCTAGCTTCAGGCAGAGGGAGACTCCATTTTTTTTTTCTTTTTTTAAGTTAATTTTTATTGAGTGAATTTCATACATTTCTTTTTTTTTTTTTTTTTTTTTTTTGTTGTGGTCTTTTTGAGACAGGGTCTCCCTGTAGTCCCAGCTGTCCTGGAACTCACTCTGTAGACCAGGCTGCCCTTGAACTCAAAGATATGCCTGCCTCTGCCTCCGGAGTGCTAGGATTAAAGGTGTGCGCCACCACGCCCAGCCATACATTTCTTAATCAAATTTAGATTCATTCTCCCATCCATGTCCCCTCCTCAAGCCCCCCAGCCCCCACCAGAGCTCATGGGTTCTGCCATACATGTTAAGTCCTGGCGAGAAAGGGTGTGGCCACACTCCAGTGGATGGTCTCACATCCAAGAGTATATGGACGGTACAAATTTGACTCCATGGGTTTAAAAAAGTTGCGTGAGTAGGGAAGTGGGGCAGATCTGGGAGGAAGTGGGGCAGATCTGGGAGGAGCTGGAGGTGTATGGACATGATCACAATACATTCATGAAATTCTTAAAGAACTATATACATAAAAACTAAGACAAGTAAGAAAAGAATAGTGCCAAACAAAAGCCACCACAAAAAGGAATTCTTTTAAGTGTTTTATGGAATTCAGTAGTGAGGTCCTGGTCATTTCTTAAGATGGGGGACTTATTTATTGTATTTATTTTGTGTGTGGGTGTGGGTTTGTTAGCATCTGTGTGCCATGATGTGCTATGGAGGTCAGAGGACAACCTGTAGGAAGTAGTTCTCATCTGTCACTATGTGGGTACCTGGGTTTGAACTTACATTGTTAGACTTGGTGGGAAAGTGCCTTTATCTGCTGAGCCATCACTGCCCCCTTAAGATGGGACAATTTAATCACTGCTTCAGTTAAATCATTTTTTTTTGGTATGGTTAGATTTTATATTCTTGATCTAGTTGTATCAGACTGTATGTGTTCATGAATTTATCTGTTTCTTCTAGGTTTTTCCTTGTTTGTGTTAGCATATGTTTGTTCAAGATAGTTTCTTATCCTTTGTATTTCTGAGGTATCAATTATAATGCCTTTTTATCTCTGATTTTATCTGGAGGGAGGTCTCCATTACTTTTTTAGTCTAGTTAAAGGTTAATTAACTTTGTTTATCCTCTCACAAAACTAATTTATATTTGGGGTTACTGTTTATTCCAATTTTATTTATTCCTGCTTGGCTCTTTGTTCTTTCTCTTATTTTAATACTGTTTGATTTATTCTTGTTTTCCTAAGGTCTTGAGGCATAGTGTTACATTGTTTATGTGAGATCTATTTTTCTTTTCCTTTCTTTTTATTTTGTGATTCTGTGGATCAAACTTAGGGCCTTCCATCTGTTAAAAAAGCACTCTACATCCAAAGCCCAAGAGCATTCTAGTTTTTTTGATGTACAGCTTTATTATTACAGATGCATTACTTCTTCTGCACCCCCACAGATTTTGAGTTGTAATTGAAAAGATGATTATCATCTTCTTTCTAATGTAGGGCTTTCTGTTGTAGAACTCCCAACAGCCAAGAAGCCAATCACCCAGAGTTGGAAAACTCACTTCTTTCTTCACACTGGGGGACCCAGATGGACTAGTGCTCTGGAATTCTGGGCCCTGAGCTGATACAATCCACAGGTTTTATAGGGTTTCCACATCATTTCTCAACAGGTACACCATTGTTGGGCTTAAACCATGGTTTCTAATAATGTACAGGTGCCTACATGTTTCAAGACAATTACAAGAAATTCCTTTCATGGTGAAAGGGAGAAGCCTGTAACAAAAGCAGATCAGGTGGGCGGGGATTAAATATTCTTAGCAAAAGATTTTGCAGTTGTTGTCTTAGCAAACAGGCAACAGATGCTCCCTTAGATAGTTGGGGCATTTATTTTGTTCTCCATTTTACAACAGTTTAACAAGTATTTATGAAAGGAAACATTACAGGGAAACTACTAAGACACAAAATCGACCAAAAATGAAATTGGATGCACACACACAACAACATTAAAGGCCTGGCACATTTCTTTTTTTCTTTAGTTTCAGCATCTCTTAGAGGCTGGTGATGGGATGTCCCCTAGTTTCTACTTATCCAGGAAACATTTTATTTCTTCTTCAAAGATAGTTTTCTGGGTGTGGTATTCTTGGTTATTCTTGTCTTTCAGGCCTTTGAATATATCATTTCTTTTTCTCTTGGCCTGCAAGGTTTCTGTTGACCAATCTGTTAGAGTTGGTGAACAGTTTTTTATTTCAGACTTGGTGCTTTTCTTACACTGTACTGCATTAAAATTTTTCCTGTGTTGGGGCTGGAGAGATGGCCTAGCGGATAAGAGTGCCAACCACTTTTACAGAGGGTTCAATCCCCAGCACCCACATGGCGGCCGAGAACCGTCTGAAACTCCAATTCCAGGAGAACTCCAGTTCCAGGGGAATTCAACACCCTCTTCTGACCTCCGCGGCATTGCACGACACGGGTGCACACACTTGCATGCAGACAGTACATTCATACACATACAGAAATAAATAAAAAATTAAAAAATATATTAAAAATTTTCCTGTGTCTTGTGTTTTTGGTATTTTGACTGTAATATGTTTTGGTGAAGGACTTATGGGTAAAGCTATAATCCTTTGAGCTTTTTCAATTTGTATGTTCACATCTGTAGAGAATTGGGATGTTTTCAGTTATTGTTTTTCTAGTTCAGAAATTCTTCCTTTTTTTTTTTTTTTTTGTATTTCGAGACAGGATCTCCCTGTAGTCCCAGCTGTCCTGGAACTCACTCTGTAGACCAGGCTGGCCTGGAACTCACAAAGATCCGCCTGCCTCTGCCTCCCAAGTATTAGGATTAAAGGCGTGCGCCACCACGCCCGGCTCTTCCTCCTTTTTTTAATCCACTGTGGAATCTCTCCATTGAGTGTCTTTTTCTATTGGTGGATATTTAACTCCAAGATTTGTGTTTGGTTTTGTTTTTTGACTTTTCTCTCTTTTGTGAACGTCTCATTTATATACATCTCCTGAATTTTTCTTCATTCTTGAATTAAGGACAGAGGAGCCTTTGAAGGAAAATATTCTTTTCATTTAGATAGGGATATAAGGTGTCAGGCAGATAGATCATTTGGCTCTGGTTATAGCTATGCTCGAAATATAGACTCTGTGTTGGTATTTCATCTGTGACATAATCAAGAGGTTTCGTGTGCTTCAGTAGAGACTCAAACAGTTCATGCAGGTAGTTCTTTTGGCTTTGACAATGGATGTAGATCTCCAAAGGGCATGTTCTCAGACCCCACAGAACCACGCACTGATGACAACGGGGCTTGTGGCCACAGCTTCCACAGTTTCAGTTGCTCATTTGATGTGAAGGGCACAGCCTCCAGGTGCTCAGGGGCAAGCACAGGTGACACCAAGGGTTGTATATTAGCAGCCCATCCCAGAGTCATAGGCTATGAAGGAGAGCTTTTCCAAATTCCTCAGGACGTCCAGGCCCTAAGGGATGAGTGTAAGCGATCCTGGGAGTCTTAGTACCAGCATCTTGTTCCTATGTCTATGGGTTCCAGAGAAGACTTTCCCTAAGTAAGTGGAAAAGTGATGTTTGGTCTTGTGGCACTGTTCTTCATGCTCCTGGATGTGGAGAAGCGGGAGGAGGCGTCCTTGAGTCCCTCGGGCTGGGTTGGGTGATGCTGTGGTTTTTAGCTTTGGTGTCTGCAGTCCTGGAGCTACAGGATGTGGTTGTGAATGCTTCTGTCAGGTAAGGCAGGTTGTGGTTGGGCTGAAGTTTGTGGCACTTTTGGCTGCCTCTCTGGAGTTGTAGGGCATGGATGGAACATTCCACACACCTGTGGGATGAGCACTAGAGAAGCCACCAAACTCCAGGTCATTGTACATTAACGTTTCAGTCTTGAGACTGAGGAGGTGCTTTTCCCTTGCTCCCACAAGGCAAGCAGGGGTGGTACTTGGGGTTGTGCTTATGACCGTCACTAGTTTTAATGTACCATTGTCCCTAAAGTCAGCCCAGTCACTTCGCTCGAGGCTCTAACCAATAAGGCATCATCTTTTCTCCAACACCATAAAGGAAGGAAATCATATCTTGTGTTGGACTGTCCAAAGGTGGTGTGCATATCTTTTGATTGACACTCACTTGGGAGATTCTTTGAAGTTTGATGCTGGGCAGTTCCCTCCTAAGGTGTAACATACACTGAGGAGTTGCATTTAAGATGCAATGTTGTAGCTGAGAGATGACTCAGCAATTAAGAGCACTGCTTCTCTTGTAGAGGACCTGGGCTCGATTCCCAGCACCCCAAATGGTCTGTAACTACAATTCCAGGGGATCTGACACCCTCTTCTGGCCTCTGTGGGCATTGCATGATGCAGGTGTATTTACTTACATGCAGGCAAAATACTCATACACATAAAAATACAACTAAAATAATTTTTTAAAGATGTGATGTCACTGAATGCCAGTTACTGATAACTAAGCAAAAGGAGTGCCATTCTTGTGGGCTCACTGAGCTCCAAGGGTCCAAGGGGTGACAGTTCTGCCTTGAGTGACTATTCTTTTCCTTTTCCACCAGGTGGAGCAGCCTAAGGAGGGAGATTGTGATGGATTCTATGGTGGCTTGGGCCTGGCAGAGCTGTGCTCACCCAGTTTGCTTAGCTCCAAATAACCCCTAGGAACTGCCGAGTTGGAATAGCATGGAACGGACTCCCGGTTTGCACTGTGCTATCTATCATCCACTTGCTCATGGAAGATAACCTTTATATATGAACTTGCTCCGGTAATAGAAGTTTCAAGATATTCAGCACTTTCAAGTGATGTTGCTTTTCCTTATACTCTCAAAAGTTTAATTTTTATTTGAGAAAAGTCTTTACATGTAATGGAAACCACAGCTTCAGCTGTATCTGTATAGAGATTATTTCATATATATCTTGGAAGGGAAAATGTAATTTGAAGATGAAAATGATGCATTGTAAATGAAATTATGAAGAGCACATGTTTGATCTTTGGATATTTTAGCTTCTCTGTCCCTTGAACAAAAGCATCATGCTTATCAGAGAAGTCATTCTGCTATAATTACTAAATGCTCCCATGAAGACTGTCTGCAAGGAGCAGCACATACACTGGAACATCTGAATTTACTTTAGAGAAAAAAATGCATATGATTTAAGGCCATTGGTAAAGTCACATTATGATTGGATAAGTAAAGATTATACACTGAGAAGTATATTCACTGTTTACCCAGTGAGTTACATTAATCTGTACTTTATTTTTCTAATACAAATGTATATAACCCTGGTTGTATTGTTATTTTTTAATAATTTTTAGTGAGATGTATTTTAGTACATTTTTGTAAGGTTTTGCTTGTAAGAGCACTTTATATATTTAAGTACAAAAAAATTAGTGAAGAGCTGGAGAGATAACTCAGCACTTTAGAGTGAGCACTGCTCTTGCAGAAGGCTCAAGTTTGGTTCCTAGCACCCATATCAGGAAGCTAACATGCACTTGTAACGCCAGCTCCAGGGCATCTGACACTCTCTTCTGGCCTCTGGGCACTGTACCCACAGGCACATACACATTGACCCTGCCTTCCACTCACTTTCTAACTGCCTCCTCTTCTCCAACTCACTTGGTCTCTTACCTTCACCTGTGTTTCTACACTCTCTCCCACTGTCCAATAGCCTCCCTCCCAAAAAGCTCTTATTTCTTTCAAGAACTCATGTCTGTTCCCTTGTACCCCCAATTCTTAGAAATGATTTTCAAGTAGCTTGTTGGATCTTTTTTAATTTTTAAAATTTATTTTACGTGCATGGGTGTCTTGCCTGTATGTATGTAACACACCTGTGTTGTGCAATAGCTGAGGAGGCCAGATGAGGAAGCTGTGTTGCCTGGAACTAGAGTTATGGATGGTTGTTAGCCACCATGTGGGTGCTGGGACTGAACCCAGATCCTCTGCAGGAGCAGCCAGTGCTTTTGCAGCTGAGCCATCTTTCCAGCTCCTTGGTGATCTTTCCACCTCCTTGGTGATCTTTCCACCTCCTTGTTGGAGTTTTTTATTTCTTGCTTCCCCATTCCTTGCAGCTCCTTTCACTTTGTTAATTTCTCCCCAAGGGCCAAACCTAAGGCCATTTCTTTGGTTGTCACCTGCCTTCCTTATGGAATTCCAGTGTTCGTTTCCCTTTCCCATGGCTTCCAGTGAGCTACTTTGTCCCCTGGCTCTGGCTGCAGCCTCCACCTGTTTGTGGTTAATTCACTCTTAACTGCCTCCAATGTGGTAATCCTCTCCAGGAAGTGTCAACATTCTCTTCACTCTTTCAATCTCACCCTGTCCTGAAGCCTCAGCTTTGCTACTAGAAATTTCTGGAATAGTCAATGAGGGCACAGTCCCTTTCATTTCCCTCTAAAACTGGCTTCTGCTTAGAAACACTCTTCACCCTATTTTAGCTCAAGTGAGTCCTTGAAAATGCGTCCAAGCCTGCAGCCCCATCGCATGAGGTCTGCCCCACTATTTATCCTAGGCTCTCTCTTTTTTTTTTTAATTTTATTTATTTTTGTATGTGTATGAGTGTACTGTCTGCATGTAGGTTTGTGCACCCGTGTCGTGCAATGCCGCGGAGGTCAGAAGAGGGTGTCAGATTCCCCTGGAACTGGAGTTCTCCTGGAATTGGAGTTTCAGACGGTTCTCAGCCACCATGTGGGTGCTGGGGATAGAACCCGGGTCCTCTGTAAGAGCGGTCGGCACTCTTAACCGCTAGGCCATCTCTCCAGCCCCCCTAGGCTCTCTTAGTAAGGCTCTCCCTTTAGGCTCACTTTGGGCGGCGTGCAGCTCTTGAGAGTGGCAACAACTGCTCTGCAGGTCTGTGGCAGGGCCTGTTGCCTTACTCACCTCTTTGTATTTACAGAAATGGCAGGTGAATTAGTTCAAGTCTCGGGAGACAGAAGCAGGATGATCTCTGAGCAACCTCAAGGTCTCAGAAACTAAAGGATAAAAAGAGTCTTGTGAGGGGCTGAAGAGATGGCTCAGTGATTGAGAGCATTTCCTGCTCCTTCAGAAGAGCCTGGTTTGGTTCCAGCACTGACATGGAGGCTGACAATTGTCCACAACTCCAGCTCTAGGGCATCTGGAGCCCTCTTCTGGTCTCTGCAGGCATTGCATGCACATGGAACACAAACATACAAGAAGGCAAATCACTTTTTTTTTTTTTTAAAGAATCTTATGAGTTCACCCTTCACATGGGACTGAAGGCAACCAAGGTGAGGACAGGCTGTGGAGTGTTACCATTTATATAGGACCATTAACTTTTAGAGTCAGTGGCTCAGTAATGGTGATTGGTCCATTGTCCACCTAGATGTTCTGTGTTTCAGAGAGAATGTTCAGTAAAGCTGAACATGTGTGTGGGCTTCATCCATCTTAGACCCAAAGAGCCCACAGCAACAGTGGTTCTGCCTCAAGACTTACTGCCAATCCACTTCATCGCTCAGAGGCAGCAGCAGGGCCTGGAACAGCTTTATTCTCCCTGTATTTCCCTCAGTGCTTCTGACTCTAGGCCATGTCATGCTGTGACATGGGCCCAGCTTCCTCAGGGGCTCTTCAACATCAAGATCAGTTAATTTGTCCTCAGAGAGTTCAAATTATGCTGTGGGTTCTAACTTGCTTGACATCTATCTCCCTCTGTCTGCCCCCATGGATAGACTCCAGTTTCCAGATTCAGATAGGGCAGACTGTATAAGTCAAATCTATGTATGTGGATGTTTTCTACTAATGATTCTTTTTACCTTAGACCCTGATAAATTCATAGGACAAGAGTCTTTTGTTACCATAAGAGGAAAAACTTAAAATAGTCACCAAAATAATCACATCTAGTGTGTTGGTTCAGTGGTGTATTTGGTACTTTATTTTGCCTTGATAAAACACTATGACTAAGGAAGATCATAGAAGGAAGAGTTTATTTGGTTCTAGCAGGAAGGCATAGTGGCAGAAGCAGCCAGAGCAGGAAGCTGAGTGCTCACATCTTTAATCACATACAGGAAGCAGAGAGCAACTGGATGTGGGGCGAGGCTATGAACTCTCCAAGCCCAGCCCAAGTGATGGGCTTTCTCCGGCTAGACCACACCTCCTAAAGGTTCCATGACCTCCCAAACAGCATCACTAACTAAGGGACCAAGTGTTCAAATACTTGAGACTGTGGGGGACACTTCTCATTCAATCCATCACCAATGTTGTTGTCACTCTTAAGCCAAGGACAGTAGTAGTGTGGTATTGTCTGCTATCTGAATCAGGAATTGTTGATGGGCTCAGCTTTCCTAGTGAGTGCCTTGTGCAGGGAGGTGTGTGATTCTGAGTCCTAACACAGTACACACAGGCCAGAGGTTGATGTTAGGACCTCGTGGGGGCTCTTTCATGAGTTTATTTCCCTCTTTGTACATACTTTAACCCCTTTAAGATCTTCTGGGATTTCATCTAATTTATTCTTACCAGAGGCCATTATTACCGGATTAATAGTTTTTGGAGAATTAGGTTTCCTTGGTTTTTCATACTCGTGTTTTTTGTGTTGGAACTTGCACATCCGGAACTAGGTCATTTGTTTTTTTATTTTAGATGATTTTTATTCTTTTAGAGCACTTATACTGCTGGCAAGATACCAGGTTGTCACCTGAAGGGAGGGAGGTGGGTGTCGTGGAGTCTCCCTGGGCACACTGACCTCAGGTGGGCTATGGGTGGGGCTGAAGCCTCCTGGGTGCACTCTTCTTACCCAGTGATGGGTAGGACTGAAGCATCTTGGACAGCTGACCTCACAGGATGGCTGTCAGGGCTGGGGCTTCCTTGATGCTCTGTTCACCTGGGTGACGGGGGTGGTGGTTTGAGGTTCTCAAGAGCAGCGACATCACCAGGAGCAAAGGGTGGCACTTAAGTTTTCTGTGTTCACCAAAGTGACTGCAACAGGAAGCTCACTGGGTGGCGATGCTGGGCTAGAGCCTCGTGGGAGCACTGTGCTCGTAAGAGTGACAAGTGGGTGTTCCCCAGATGTACAGGAGCATGGGTGACCCAAAGACAGCTGCAGCACTGAAGTCTCCCCCTAGTATTGATGATGATTCCCCATAGATAAATAGATGGGATGCCCTAAAATTTTGTTCAAGTTCCTTCTTTATTTATTGGAATTCTTCATCAAAACCAAGCTCAAGTATTACCTGCTTTGTGGAAATTTCCCCAGTATAAACTGTTTTTAATGTCTTATAAATGAACATTTCTCCCCCAGGCAATGACCCCAAGAGCAGACTGCATTCATCTGGGTCACTCCATATCTCTAGCATAATACGTAGAACTATACAACACAGATTTGATAAAAAGTATTTTACTGAATTTGACATTTCAATTAATCTACAACTAGGTTTGAAAGGATGAAGGCAGGGATATGATTTAGATGTGAATTATCTCCACAGGCTTCTGTGTTTGCAAAACTGGGCCTTAGCTAGTGACACCATTGTGGAGGCTTTAAGGGGTCATACAGGAAGGAGTTCACGGGGGTTTCAGGTTTATAGTTCAATGGTGTCTCCTGGCAGCTGTTTCCTGTTCCTAGGAGATGTGAGGAGGTGAGGGCTCTGAGCTCGGAGATGCGTATTGTGGAGCCAGATGCCGAGATGGATGGTCTCCCCCAAACCTTGAGCTGCCTTAAGTTGTTTCCTGCCAGAGATTTGCTAGAAGCTGGGAGAAAAGTAACTGAAAAAGGCTAGTTATATGTCAAGCTTTAATCTCACAGCTAAACCTGTGACATCTATCCCGGGTGTCTGGGGCCACAGCTGGTAAGAAAGACTGGCAGGCCCATTTCTTTCTCAGCATGAAATCAGTCCAAGCAAACAGGCAGTCTTTTTTCTTTTTTTTTTTTTTTTTCAATGCTTATGAAGCGCAACTCAAATTCCACTTGGGTAGCTAGGTAACCAGTTGAATGTACAAGGTAAGGATGATAAACAGAAGATCACAAACCCCACATGGAGGTACAGGCAGACATCATGATGTGCAGAAGACTCTGAATGCTGTTGATGGATGAGCATTGATGAATTCGACCAGCCACTTTGCTAATGGGCTCCTGGATTCATGGCTGCAGCTAACTGCCACTCGGACTCATTCTAGTATTCCCTCTGTGTAGTCAAGCTGAAAAACTGGATTATAAGCAAACAGCTTTACTCTACCTTTCTCTCCATGACTGAGTCACGTTTACTGAAGGTTAAGGAACACTGAGGTCACTGGAGGCTGTAAGAGTGAGTGGGCTGGAGAGATGGCCTAGCGGTTAAGAGCGCCGACCGCTCTTGCAGAGGACCCGGGTTCGATCCCCAGCACCCACATGGCGGCTGAGAACCGTCTGAAGCTCCAGTTCCAGGAGAACTCCAGTTCCAGGGGAATCCGAGACCCTCTTCTGACCTCCGCGGCATTGCACGTCACGGGTGCACAGACTTGCATGCAGACAGTACATTTATACACATACAGAAATAAATAAAATTAATAAAAAAAAAAAAAAAAGAGTGAGTGACCAGTTCCTTGTATTGGAAGGGAACTCAAATATGTGAATGAAATTTGATTTGAAACAAAGCCTGCTGCCATAGAGCCATAGGCTGAAAGTCATCTATAAAGGGTCAAAGAGACTCTGGGTCAATGTTTATCAAATGTAAATAGTTCTTTTAAAAGATAGGGATTTATCCTTTTAATTTTTTATTTGAGATGAATTTTTACTCTGTAGCCCAAACATCCCAGAACCAACCCACTGCAGTCCATGGTGGCTTTGAACAACAATCCTCCTGCCTCAGCTGCCCCAGCATTGGAATCACAGGAACACACCACCATTCCTAAGTTTTTATTTTTCAAAACAAACTTTTAATGAAATGATCCCATTTACAGCTTAAAGAAGTAAAAGGAGGCTCTTTAAAATGTCACCTGTACCCCTAAACTCTAAGCCTCCTTTTTTGAAATTAAAGTGTGGCCTCCGACCCCTCCCCTCCTGCTTTGCTATCCCACCCCACATGCTCCAGTAAGTGACTCCAGTAATACTTGGAGACTTAACTTCAGATGCCTTGTGATCTTCATCACTTTGGAGACTGTCCCCTCTGCACTGATAAACACTAGTCCGTGACCCCACACCACTGTCACTCTCAAGCTTCAGCTTGGTCTCCATCACTCATTTGCATCCAGGCTCCTAATCTGAGATGGTCACTTCTTCACTGGTGTGGCACTGAAAAGGTACCCTGGGTGTTGTGACTTGTGTCACTTCTACATTGTATTTTTTTTTCCCCTCAAATTCAGCACTCTGCCCCAATTGTCCAAATGTATAGTACATAATTTGCTGGAATAGCAATAGCTTTGCTTGCTTAATTGGCATTAAATTTTCCTTGTGAGCAACAAACTTGTTAGCTACTTTAACTTGCTATATGAATACCATGTTCATAGTGTTATATAAAAGCCCACTGCTTACTGAAATGAATTGAGCATTTAAAATTAATTGCTAAAATATATTACTTTGTTAAAGTCACTTGAGTGCTGGGTCTTTAGGAATACTATACAAACACACATTTTATCTTTGAACCAAGTAAGAAAAATTGCAATGTGCTTTAGTGTAAAAATCATTTTATTATACAACAATCATACAGAATGCTTTTTATCTAAAAGAAAAATGGCTTCTTCTCCCTGTCCACCCTGGTGGTGGTGCTATGATCTTCAGACTTTAAAAGAAAACCAAAGGAAATGTCCTCATTTGCCAAAGAGGTGACCCCCAGAAACACTGTCAAAATGACAAGGAAATGTTGGGAAGGAAGAGGACAGAGTGTGGTCTAACATACAAAATGCTCTTCCACCCATCACAATAAATCCCATTTTTCCATAAACAAAACAAAATAGCACTCAGACGGGGGTGAACAGAACTTATCCACCAATATGAGCAAATATAATTCTGATGGCTTGAAAATTTCTGTCCTTAATTTAGCAAACACTCCATTTTGTTTTAAAAGGTAGGGGAATCACCAAGATAGCCTCAGTAGTGATCATCCAAGTGCTTCTGTCCCCATGAATAAAAGGGAATTTACTTGGGAAAACACATTATCCATTTTAAACAGATTATATAGAGAGAGTGCAACTTTTTTATGCTTCTGTTTTAGGAAAATCACACTAATAGGTTAAAATATTTTACAGACTTCATTTTTTGCAGCTCAGATTTTATAGCTCTTCGTGTTTTAGCAGCCCTTCAGTGGCTTAAGGCTAAGTGTTTCATGAGGCTTTGCTCTGAGAGATTTAAAGCTGGCTGGTACTTGCAGCTGCCTTTGTTGGTCGCCAACAAAAGATGATTCCCTGTGTGCTATAGAGTGTGAAGTCATGATGTCCCAAACTCTGGGAATGCTGTGCAGTGAGACTTCAGTACCTCATTGGCAAGAGTAGCCTGGGGACAATAGCAGTGATGTCTCCTCCACTGAGTCTCATTCTTACCCAGAATTCACTTTAGTAAAAAATTTCAGATCATATTTGAGAACCAAAATTGAATTCCAGTTTCGCCAAGGAAGGTTCTCCTTTGACTAATTTGTGTTTTGTCACAGAAGAAAAATAACATGTCAAAGCTAGCCCTTAAAATGAATTCTTGGGAGAAAACACTCACCAAATGCACTATAAGTCATGGAGATGCAAGTTGTGAGCAAGCACCTTGGAGGAGTTGGAGGAAAGTCATTTAGAAAGTATATTGACGAGTCAGTGGTCAGCAGACAGGAAGACGTCTGATCAACAGGAACGATGGTGGAGTGAGGAATGGGACAGACACAAGAACTGTGCTGCCTGTCACCTTCCAAAAACTATGCCACTGAGAAAGGACAGTGTACTTAAAGGGTTAAAAAGTCGGTACACTTTTTAACACAGAAAAATCAAAATGCGAGCTTGCTCAGGAAGGGAGGAACAGGGACAGGCAGACAAGCAGGCGCCACTGCTGGGCAATGGGCAAGCGCTCTTCAGTGCCATGCCCTGCATGCCAGTGCCACGACCTAAGAGATTTGTCCAACATGGAGGAAAGCTAAAGTGTCAAAGTGGGCAAGTCTGGCTTTGTATGGTGTAAGTCTTAGGAAATACACTTTTTCATCCTCAGTCTACTTTAATACTAAAGGTCCAGCACTTTGGGAGAAGTGTCCAGCAGGCCCTGCTCTGCCTCTTTCTCTGCATTGCCTTCTCTGTGGAGACTGTACTTCTATTCAGGGGAATATGTTCTGTGTATTCTCTCTGGCCCACACAATCTCTCCAAATTACTACATCCTTTTCTATTTTGAGACTTAAATTTAATCTATAAAGATTGATGGCAAGTATTTGGGATAATATTCATGAGTAGTCTCAAGAAATAGTTGACAAATTTGATATCTATTTTGTCACTGGGCTCTGTTAATTATGATTTCTAAATATTCCAGTAGCTTTCCATGCTAAGGAGAAGTACAGATTGGCCTCTGTCTTAGTTCAGATAAGACATGGTAGCCATATCTAAACTCAGCTTTGAACACAGAGTCCATGTCTATTCACCCAGACTAACAAGGGAGGTAGACATGAGCATCCAAACAAGGAAAACAAATTAAAACTGAGAAATGGCTCCTATCCAAAGCCCCTGAGCTATGAGGATTTGGTGGAAGAATCTTTCTGGTTTTTGAGACAGGGTCTTGCTATATTTCTGCGGATGTATAGCCCAGGCTGCCTCAGCACCCAAACGCTGGGATTGCAGGTGTACACCACCACACCCAGCTTAAGTAATTTTCATCATAGAATGACTGATCTTCAAACTGTTTTGAAGATGAACAAATTTCATTACCACATCACTATGTTTAGAATCAGAAGTGGTTACAAGAATTTGACCAACAGGACTGGCTTGAGAGAGGAAGGTGTTTTGCTGGATTTCATTTTCTGTTAAGGATTCTATTTAAATGTGTTCCAGGATTGATTCCTGAAGGAACAAATGGACTGACTGATTATGTTGTGACAATTATTGCTTAATGTAGACTAGAACAGATCCTGTTTTTACAATATAATTAACATTTTGTTTTACACATATCAATTTAAGCAAAACTAACTTTCTATGTGAAGACTTACCATGAACAACAAAGCTCTGTGTTTCCTGGTTTCTGCCAGAATAAGGTGAGGAGAAGGTGCACCTGTTCTGCTGCCCAGGCATTCAAACAGAGTAACCTAATAGCAATATATTAATACATTCTGGGTACAAATGATTTACAAACTCAGAAGGAATTAGTTTGTGCTAAAACATACAACTTTCAGTTCAGTCTCTGCTTTAAAGCAAGCGCGTCTGTTGAGCTGGTGCAGTGCTTAGGCTCCCCCACTTCCTTATCTTTACTGTGCTTTCTTGTTCATCACTCCGTTAGCCACAATGGAGTAGGCTTTGGGAAAACCATTCTTCACTCCTTTCCCTGTGGGGGGCTCTTGCATTTCTTTCTTCAGAGGCTTTTTCCGGTATGTCTGTTAGAGTGTACAGAGAGGAAAAAAGGAGAGGGGGACTTCTTAATGAGGCATCGTCTCTAACGTCCCAACATTGCATATGGCTAAATCACTACAGGACTTTCTTTGGTACTGGCTCTTCTAGTAAAAATTCATGTTTACAATTTGACCATTTTAAAAGCTTGAGTGAAAAACCAAGAGAAATGGGTGAATGTCAAAAGAGGTTGCTTCACTTTATCTGTTAGGTCAGGATCCAAATACAATGGGCTTGGCATTCAAATTTGCCTGCATTAGTGTTTCACTTGGAAAGTGTGGTGGTTTGAATGAGAGTGTCCACCCATAGGCTTTAAGTATTCAGACATTTTGTCTCCAGTTGGTGGCACTGTTCTTGGAGGTCTTAGAAGGTGTGGCCGTGCTAGAGGAAGTACGTTATTGGGGGCAGGCTTAAGTGAGTTTAACAAGCCTTGCAGTCTCCAGTCGCTCTCTCTGCTTCCTGTGCTCACTGCAAGATGTGACCCTCGTCTTGCTGCTCCAGCCCTGGCCACCATGCTTCCCGCCACAATGGACTCTGATTCCCTGGAACCATCAATTGTAAGCTCAAATAAACTCTTCCTTTTATAAGTTCCTTTGGTCATGGTGTTTTATCACAGCAACAGAAAAGTGACTAATACAGAAAGGATAGAATGTTTTGTAAATTCAAGATATAGGAGGCTGTTATTTTAAAGGCCCCCAATACCTGGGATTCTGGCAGAGCTTGTAACAAATTCTTTTTGGTGCTGAAGATGGAAGCCAGGGTCTAGTGCATGTTAATCATGTGTTCTGCCACTGAATTGTGCCCCGGCCTCACATGTCCTTCCCATTCTGATGAAACACCTCATCTGTTACCTCATTTTTATTAAATTTTCTTGAGACAAGGGCTCATATAGCTCAGGCTGACCGCAAGCTTTCTATTATCACCTTGAACTCTGGATTTTCCTGCCTCTGCACCTAAGTGTTGGGATAAAAAAAGCCTTTTGACTTTTTAAAAAGCAATGGCATTAGCAAGGATTGAGACTGAAATCATACGCTCAGATTTAGAATAAGCTTCAGTTTGTATCAGCATGCTGGCGGGGGTGGGGTGGGAGCTTCAATGCCATCACCCACCCCTGCTCGGCTGCTGGGTCTTCTGCCTCTCCTCCAGGCCCCAGGCTCTACTTTAATCTCTGGAGTGGATGCTGGACGACAGGACTTTTGGTTCCACTGATGGTTCCTCCTTTAGAAATTCTCAGAGAAAATGTTTATATCTTACGAGAGACCAAGCCAGTCAGTCCAAGTCAGAACACATGATCTAAACAGCTTAAAGATTCAGTTCCCACAGTTGTCCTTCCTGTGAAAGCACTGTGGGTTAACTTTTGGCAAATAAAAACTAAAAAAATAAGAGAGCAATTGTCTGAAGGGTAAAATATAGTTGAATAGAATTTCAAAAGTATTGTTCAGATATAAACGTATGTTCCTTTTTCCAAATGCAGCTTGCCTTTTCCACAGCCCAGCAAATTTAAAATTTACAGCCTAGGCTGTTGCAGCTCTCTTGGGTTCTTACGTAACAGTCACTTTGAAACTGCATTTTGAGGGACTCATTTAAATTTTTAATTGCAAAGAAAATGTCACTTGATAAAGAAAGTCTGTGTGGCCTTTCCATGCTGGTTTGCCTTAAAGGAAATTTCCTGAATGATCATTGCCTCCAAACATCAGAGCACCTGACGTGGGCTCCCCGAGTTTATTATTAGAACTTATTGTTCCCGTGTTTTCCCCCATCCATGCTTCCTGGTTCTGTGTTACTATACACCTGTTGAACTTTCAGATGTCAGATTTGGGTAGCATGGTGTAATACACGTATCTATGTAAGAGCATTTCTGAAAACCATCTTCCAGGACCTGCATACAAAGTTTAGCCAAAGGCCCTCTGGACTCCTAACTGGCTATTCTTTGAAGAGGAGGAAAAAGTAGGGAGAGGAGTTAGGAATGTAAGTTTTATTCCTCCTTCGCAGGCCTTAAACACCCAGTGTGGAACTGTACAATGTATTACATCTTACCCTTGAATGCCCGCACTGTACGTACCTGAACATAAAAATTTAAGAACAAGATGACCAATGTCATCATATAGGAAGACTGGAAGATAAGACAGCCAAAGGGGAAGCCACAGGGCTTCACGACCGCACTCAGTGTGTGTGTGATGGTGAGCACAAACTGCACCTGCATGGAGAAGAGGGCGCACAAGTTCTATGACTGCACACCTCAGCTACTGTATTCTACAGGAGCAAATCAAGCAAAATGTCTAAATAGCCCTCTATCCTGCCCAGAAATATTATTTAAAATTATCTAAGTACATAATATGTCTATTTTCTCATGGAAAAGTAGCAGCTAAAATAATTTAGATAAAAATTATCTAATGACCTAACTCAGGGCTAGGGCTTGAGAGATGGCTCAGTGGTTAAGAGCACTGTCTGCTGTTGTAGAGGCTGGGGCTTCCATTCCCAACACCACATGGTGGCTAACAACCATCAGTAACTCCAGTTGCAGGGGAATCCAATGCCTTCCTCTGACCTCCATGGGCAGTGCAGGGCATGGGGGCACTTACACACATACAGGCAATATGCTCATACACATAAAATAAAAAGAAACATTTAAAAAAAGACCTAACTGTACATTTACAATTCCCATTAAAAGCTAACTGCACACAGAAGACACGTTGATACACAAAGTAGAATGCTTTAAAGGCTGCTTTAGGGAAAACAAGCAGTCTCAGAACACTTGGAGAAGCCACTGATTTCTCAGAAGACTGGAATTCCTATTCCTTCCCCCTCTGTAAGCCATGTGGAGTGAGGCAGGGGCATCATACCAGCTGAGCCTGTGTGAGGTATTTCTTCCACCAGAGGTACTTGTGCATAGATGGGAACACGGACAGTCCATAGTAGGAATACATGAGGATGTGGATAAAACTGTTCAGGGTTGGTCCAAAGAAGCCTAGAAAAGGGGAGCATGCGAGTTAGTGCTTGCAGAAAGAAGACTCTGCGATCTTCTTTGCTATGCTAAGCTCCCTGGGTATCCTAACTGAAAAGGGCCAACAGGTACGGGGCAGTCATGCAAGAGAATTCACACGGATAATCCCCTACTGCCGTGCCACTACTCAAGGCTTCAGCAAAGCCTCCCCGACAGAGGAATAAACTGGGATGAGTTTTTAGGCAGAGAGCCAACCAAACCAGCAACTCCTTATTTGCAAAGGGGTCATTGTCTCTTCATTGTCATTTTTGGTGTTATCAGCTAATCACCAAGAAAAAGAAATATGAGCCCAAAAGTGGCAGCAGAATACCAGTAAATGAGAATTGTCTTTTGTTTTGCTTAAACCTTGACTGAGCCATTCGGATCGTAGAAAGAACATCTTGTGACTGGAGGAATGGTTCAACTCTTACCTAGTGTTCCCAAGGCTGAAACCAAAACAAAACAAGGCCTTTTTCACAGCCTGCACAGTGCTAAGGAGACAGGAATACGCATTGCCCTTCACAGTGAAGGACATTCTACCTAAATGCTACTAACGTCTACTCTACTCAACTGTCTCAGTTCTCCTTTGATATTTGTTACAGTCTTCCAGCAACTATAACTTCTGCAACCAGAGTCTGTCCCTGACGAGTACGAAGGCCACTTGTTTTCTGCAGTTTCCTTCCTTCCACTGGCATCTGCATTTGAACTTCAACAACTTAACAACCATTCAACTTTATGACTTAGAAACCATAATTCAAGTTTTGAATGTTGACCATCTTCTGGTTGGAAACAGTGTTCTAGTCCTCCTTCTGGGTGGTGGGCAGCAGCAGCAGCAGCAATTATGGCCGAGTCAATGCTGGGACCGCAGGGTGAGATCACTGACAAGGAAGATAGACGTGCTACTTCTAAGCCTGGTTATGCACTGAGTGAGGTGCATTAAATGTGTTTTTAACTTAATGGCACTTTCAGTTCATGATGGGCTCATCATATTTGACTCTTTGATATGACCTTTTCTGTCATCTCTATGAGACCCTAACTCCTAAGGGGAACCCCCCCAATTTTGTTTTGTTTTGTTTTGTTTTTGAGACAGGGTCTTATAAGGTGAGTTTTAGCTGTCTTGGAATTTTCAATGTAGGTCAGGTCAGCCTCAAATTTGCAGTAATTCACATGCCTACTCCATCCCCCAAGCTCTGGGGTGACAGGTGTATGCCACCATACCCATTCTTGTATATTCTTAAAAGGATTTTTTTCAGGCTGGAGAGATTGTTCAGTGGTTAGGAGCACCGACTGCTCTTGCAGAGGACCTGGCTTCAGTTCCCAGCACCCATATGGTGGCTAACAACCATCTGTACTCCCATTCCAGGGAATCCAATGCTCTCCTCTGCCCTCCACAGGCACAACACAGGTGCACCTACACACATGCAGGCATTACACTCATGCACATAATAAAAAGAATAAATATTAAAGATTTTTCATTCACAACTTGTTTTTTTAATTTTTTAATTTATTTTTGTATGTGTATGAATGTACTGTCTGCATGTAGGTTTGTGCACCCGTGTTGTGCAATGCCACGGAGGTCAGAAGAGGGTCGCGGATTCCCCTGGAACTGGAGTTCTCCTGGAATTGGAGTTACAGACAGTTCTTAGCCGCCATGTGGGTGCTGGGGATCGAACCCAGGTCCTCTGCAAGAGCAGTTGGTGCTCTTAACTGCTAGGCTATCTCTCCAGCCCCCACAACTTGTTTTTTTGTGGTACAGGTAATTAAACCTATATCTTTATAAAAGCTAAGCAAATGCTCTTCAGCGAGCTATATTCCCAGTCATCCAGGATCCCTTTTCTTAATTTTTACCCTATTTAATTTTTCATAGAATACGTTCAAATTCTTGACAGTAAGATTTTGTTCTTCAGGTCACAACTAACCCCTCAATGAGCTGTGACATTAACATAGGGGGAGGATCATCAGCTGTTTGTAAAAGTAAAATCGGGTTAAAGTAAAGTACCACATGTGTGGAGAATACCAGAGAACAGTGTTTCATGACAGTTTTGCTTCATATAAAACATATAATGTAAATGAGTACACTGGATTGTTACATAAAATGTATTATGCATGCACATGTGTGTGCGTGTGTGTGTGTGTGTGTGTGTGTGTGTGTGTGTTGAGACAGGGTCTCGCTGTGAAGCCCAGATTGTCCTCAGACTGGAGATCCTCCTGCCTCAGCTTCCCAAGGCTGGAATTACGCTGTACCACCACATCTAGCTGAAAATAGATTTTTCATTGTAGTTTTAAGAAATTGTCAGTTACTGTATTTGTGGGTCAAACAGAGGTGTTGCCTTAATTTTTCAGAATGTAAAATCAAGAAGGCTTCTAGCTGAAATGAGCATACCACAGTGAGATGGTAGCTGTGGCAGGTGTTGCCTAAGGTGACAAGGGCCACCTTTCCATGGAGCCAAGCAGTACCCACACTGGTCAGTTGGCTCTGGCTGGGGCCTGCATCTCTGTCCATCTGACACTTGGTGAATAACAAAGAAATAATGTTTTTAGATTTAAGGTCATGCTCAGATTTTGGCAGCATAAAAATCCAGAAACCAAATGGCCAAGGGCAAATGTGCTTCTTGTGGTCAAAGGATGGCCACTCTCTTCCTGTGGTGACAAGGATGGCCACTCTGAGCTCCCTCCATGTCATCAATGTGTACTGGTTGGCATTAGAGGGACAGCAGTGGCCTTGTGAGATCCATTCCATAGAACCAAAAGTTAACAAAATACTTACTTTGTCCACAGGGTATCCAGTTCAAAACACACCACCAGATGTTAAACATAGTGGCGTGGTGATAGACGTGAAGAAACGTGATCTGACTTGTCTTTTTTCTCAAAACAAAGAAAATGGTGTCCAGGAACTCTACTAATTTGGAGAAGTAATACCACCACAGCACCCCGGCCACCTATAGACCGTTCAAGAAGGGGAGAGAGTGAGAAAGGTGCACCTGTGCCCTTGCCTGGCATCTGCTAGCTGCCCAAGGTGCTCTCTGCAGACCACCAGAAGCACTGCCTTTGCCCCCAGATTCTTCTTATTCCAAGTAATGCACCCCGCTCTATTGACAGATGGTGTATCTTTCCAAAACATGTACATAATCGAGTTACTCCTTTGCACCCATGGCCTTCAGTCCATCCACGACTCACTACCGAGGTCAACTCTCCACCACCCTCCACCAGCATCCGATCCGTCAAGGCCTCTGTGGGCCCTGAAAGGCATCTCTTTACCCAGTGCCCACTGACTCCTTCTGAGGGTCTGGCACATTTTAGCCATCCTTCACTAATTCCTCTCAATGCTCACCTTTTCTTGGCAACTTTATCTGGCTGCCTCCTTTCTTTTCTCAGTCAGAACCAGCTACTTTTCCATTAATATTCCAGGAGTACCTAACTACCCCTCTATAATCAACAGCAGTGAGTGTTCTGAATCCATGAATAGGTGCTACATCACTGGCAAGGAATGCTGTTTTATCTGGGCATTACATGTCACTTTTACCCCATTCCTACCGTGTAGTTTCATTGTTTACAAAGGACTACGGTCTCAATGCCTCATGCCTATAGGGTGTTCTGATTCTGCGTGGGTTACACACTTTTCTACAGAGAATTTTTCCCTTTTCATGTATTTGGAAATGCACACATCAAAGGTAAAATTTGTGCTCAAGTCTTTTCCTTAATATTTTTTCCTACAACCAGTTGGTATTGTAGCAACCTTCAAAAGATAACAGTAAGATTTGTTTTATTTTCAACTCATATTTAAAAATACGCATTTAGTATGTCAGCTCATTCCAGGCCATGTTCTTTCTGGTGATTGAACTGCCCCAAAGCCAACGGGAGGCAGTCTTGCAGTTGGCCCCTGGCTATCACGCATGACTCCGCAGCCACAGAGGACTTCTTTGTATGGATCACCAACAGGCTCATCTGAAATACCTTTCCTGCCCTGAGCCTGGAATTGGCCACTTCTCTAGGAATTCTCACCCCATGTGATAGGAAGCTATACTGAGAGAGCAGTAACTTCTGGGTAGTCACAGCTCACTGCCTTTGATGTCATTCACTACAGAGGACTCTTCTGCAGATAAAGCTAGGAAAACTAAGCTTGTTCCTAACATAACGGGGAGGACAGTTGCTGTACTTTCTGTTAACATTTCATTTTATCTTATATCCATGCAAAATGATATTCCTCAAATCAAACCCAGCACAGGCACGCTGAGGGCAGGCCGACTCACTTCCTATTCTCTTTGTCTTGCTTCTTCCTCTCAAAGGAAGCAATCTAAAGTAGCTTCTGGCTTTTCCTGCCATTGCCTCTTTTCAAAAATGTACGTAAGCACACACATACCACTGCTAATGCAGAAAGTATACACTGTCTGTCTGCAAGTTGTCTTCTTTCATTTCAATGTACCCCAGAGGCAATGTAACAGTGCACAGGTCATCTCCAGTGCATTGACCTCCTTGGCATGGATGTGTAGTGGACATTTGGAAGAAATTTCTGTCACTAAGCCTTCCATCAGAATACGAATCTTGATCTAATCCCAGCCCTGTCCTCACTGCAGCAGAATCCTCTACCCTTTGCCAATGGGAAGTACTTCCAACAGAGGGCTCACCCGGACATCACCTTCACCCGCACTGTCCAGATTCTGACACTGTAAGTTGTAGCCTCCTTCCCAGCTGGAGAGGATGAGCTGCCAAAGAACCAAGAAAGGGGAAATCAACACAGAATCCGGATGAGACTGAATTTCCCATCATGCCTCCGACTGGCATCTATTCACGGTTAGAGTAGAGATACCCCAGAGTTTGAGTGGGACCAAATTCTGTCCTCAAGAATGCATTAGAGAGATTCATTCTTGTGGCTAGTCTGAAACCAGCACTTATACTTCTTAGTATAGTTTATTCTAACCATTTCTATCACTGCAAACCAATAGAATCTATCACTGTAGTAACAAAAGTTCATGTGAAGCATTATCTATCTAGCCATCTGTGTCTACAAGTAAAACAGAACTGAGTATAAACAAATGTGAGGAAGCTACCATAAAAGTATTCTCAGTGTTCAATAATTTTATGAAATGCATATTACCATTTTACAGCTATTTAAAAGGGGTCAGAAAAGTTACACTTCTCCATTGTATTTGTTACTTGGTAATCAAGTAATTGTGTGATTAATACCTATCTTCTCATTACTCTGAAATAAAAAGCTGCCTCTTTTGGCTTATCTTTGCATCCAAAGGTCCTTATCCAATTCCTGGGAGTCAGTCAGTGCTCCGTGGACACTGCCAAGTAAATGACTAGCTCATGATTATGCATTTAAAATGTGGTGGATCATGACTGGAGTTCAGGCTCCCTAACCCATTGTTTTCTGTTCTTTCTACAACACAAGGAAATGAGCTTTTAAAATTCTTTGTTGAAAACATTACAAAAGCAGTTCTCTGTGTAAAATTTAAAATTCTAGAATATAAGGTGTTACAGGCAAAGGGCTAGAATTTTTGTCTGCCCTAGTGGTACTGATGAAGTACTAAGCAGCTAGTTTAGAACCTTGGTCTTTTTTCATTGCTCTGATATGCTTCTCTTTCCAAGAAAATGCCTCAGTAAAAGTCATTGTAACTACTATTATGAGGACAAATGAGTCCTGGCAGAGCAGAAACACCCTAGGCTTTCCTCAGGGGCTGTAGTAGGAGTCAGGCCTAGGGCTTTATGCTCCTACTGCAGGCTGGCAGAGGTCTGGGGTGCCTTAAAGGATATGTAATATTTTGTGTTGGTGCAATTTTTCAAACTATGAAAGCTACTTTGAGCTCAAGGATTGATTTAAAACATCTATAGGAAGGCAATAGTCACAGGGTTCTGATCTCTGCTTTCTGCACTAACAGTGCAGTTGTGGGTAACGGCTTAGTGACAGAGCAGAGTCTGTTTGCCTAGGACTTGTCCTGGTTCAACCAGATTTTCCCAGGCTGCTGCCGTCCTGTGGCACCTGCACAGAGCCATCTAACAACTCAGCAACTGTGCAGTGAAACCGTGCAATGAGCCACAGGGAGCAACTTCCCTGGCCCTTCATAATCCCTACCTGCACTGGGTACAGGAGCCATCCAACCTTTGCACTGAAGGAAAGAAAACAAGGCTGTCAGGTAAGGCTATCTTGAGCTGGAGTGGACTTACTAACTCCAAAGCCCACCTGAGTCCATCGGCTTCACAAGCCTCAGCACCTTAGTCAGCTGCCAGCATCTGTGGCCTGCGAGGGTGTCATCTCCTTAGATCTGTCTCCAGACTGGCTCCTAACCAAGAGAGTGCCTCTTTCCTTTTGCCATGTGAAGACTAAGTCCTTAAATTGCTTTAAACTGCCAGCTCACCTAGTGTGCTAAAATACATCCCCCTGGAGAGCCTACAATAAAAACCATCTTTTCAGTGTTGAGAAGCCTGTGTGATATGTTCAAATTGTCCACATGGATTTCCTGACCCCAATTCCAGCTCTTAAGCTTTACTCTGTTCACTTAGGACAATAGCTAATGGCTATCATTAGAACACAGACCCATGCACAGATAAGTGGAAGTGAAGAAAACCTGTACTGGAAGATGAGGATTTACTTTCTTTTTAAATCCAAGGGCATTAGAAAGGTCTTATTTGTGTCAATACTAGCCATTTATAATTTATATGAATGATTTTATCCCAATTTTTCCTTAAAATATTTTTGTTCCCTTTCACCCCTTTTAGTTATTTTTGCTAGAGCAAGTTTAATAGTCTTATCTTTCTCCCTGTGTCATGGTAAAATGACTTTGGCTTGCCATAGTCAGAGAAACCATCACTTCCTCCTCTACTAAACTGCCTCACATTTTAGAATGTGGGTTTCAGGCTGTTCCAGAAACTAGAGTAGACTACAACATCGTTTCCACCTTTGCAGTGTTCTAAAGACCCAATGAGATGATTCAAGTGGGTAATTACATCTCTGTAAACTAACTGGATGTTTGATTTTTAAAATATTTTACTTATTGTATTTATTTTACATGTATGAACTATTACATCTGCATGTATGTAACTGAACCCGCGTTGTGCAATGTCCACGGAGATCAGAAGAGGGGATTGGATCCCCAGGAACTGGAGTTACAGATGGTTGTTTGCTCCCATGTGAGTGTTGGAAATCTAAACCAGGTCCTCTGCAAAAGCAACCAGTGCTCTTAACTGCTGAGCCACCTCTCCAGCCCTGTGATGTCTGATTTTTAAAACACTCTGTTGATCACTGTGTATCTCAGGCAAACTATGTAACTTTTCTAAGCCTCAGAATCATAACGTATAAGAGGAGAAATTTATAACACATTCTCCTCAATGTCCCTTCAGAACTAAATCATGATTCTAATTTCAATTTGACTAAGGACTGAAGAGGTAGCCCTAAAATGGGAAGAGGAAAATTCAAGTAGAAATGAGGGCTTCTGAAACTGTGGGAAGGAACAATCAATGTGAAAGCAAGTTCCCGGGTTCTTAAGGGCGCTGTACCAAGTGCAACCTTTCATAGTATGGAATGCCACATATGACTGATTCTCAGACTCAATCACTGCCTCCAGCTTGGGCTACACACACACACATGCATGCACACATGCATGCACGCACACGCGCGCACGCTTACCTCCACCAGCATATATGCAGAAAGAAGTGTGATTCCGAGGTTATACAAGGTAAGGATTCCTCTGAGAGAAAGAGCAGACCTGTTCTTCATGTACTTGTTACCAAGCCATATTGAGAGCAGATACAGGACAGTGAGGGTAAAGGTAGGAAGGTAGGAGTCCAACAGGAACCATCCTCGGACTCGAGCATCTGGAAAGAAATGCACAGAGTGAGGACCAAGACTTCTCTGCATCCGAGATCCCTAGTGAGTACTGCTCCTAATTTTCCTATGCATCCTTCACAGAGTCAATGCCTACTTTCATCTTAGACAAGCACTTACCATGCAGGTCTGCAACTTGAGATACAGGAGCACAGGCTGCCCTCCCTTAACAGTCTCAGGGATGCACAGCTCCTACTCTGGATCTCAACAACCTCAGCACTGGTATGTCCTCATCAAGTTGGGAATTACCTTTTCACTTAAAGGAAGAGGTTTATGGTTCTCTTTGTTACAGCCAAATTACCAGCATCATTACTACTTCACTCAGGGCCATTAATAAGTCAAATAGTTGTTACCTGAACACAAGTACTGCATAGTATCACTGACTACTATGAAGGCTACCAGATGACTAATGGGTGGGTAGCATACATATCATGGATACACTAGACATAAGGATAATTTATGTTCCAGACAGAATAGAATAAGGATTCGTTATGTTATTTGAATAGTATGCAATTTCAAACTTATTATTTCTAGAATTTTCCATTTAATAGTTTTATTGCAGTAGATTGTAGATAATAGAAACTACAGGAACAAAACTACTGATAAGGATATTTCACACACTCATTGGAGACCAATATGATGCAACACTATGTAAACTGATGTTCTGTAATTTGTTGGAAGAAGAAACCAGCGAATAGTTAAGAAGCATTTGTGAAACAAAAGGGTTCAGCTGAGCACTGGATAGCAGGGGAAGAGAGAAAGCTGCAGTTAAGTTACTGAATTTTGCTTTGGAGCAGTCACTGGATTCATTTACTAAAACTCAGTGTATTATGACATCTTAAGGATGATAAAATATGAAGAAAGCTTCAGGAACTTGCAGAAGACCATAAGGTGGTTGATAGCAGAATTTATATCAGTTTGAACTTATATTACCATCTCATCCATTATTCCTTGCTACGAACCCTCCCATTGGGAAGATCAGGGTGGTCCAAGGAAAGAAGGCACACTGAGGTGGTATCATAATCCTAATCCCTAGAAACCATACTGCCTTGAATTTGCCTGGGACCACTGTGCAGTCAACCCTAGTAGATTTACTGATGCCAACAGAGATTCATGGTTCCACAACAGGATGTGTGGGGAGTCAGGGAAAGCAAAGGCAAAGCCTTGGAGCACAGGAAACAAGGCTGAGGATACAGACCTGTCCTCAAGACCAGAAGTATGAACAGCGGGAGCAAGCACCCAGGTTCACCAAGTGTTCTTACTCCAGACAGTGAAAACCTGACAGCATGGAGGCCAGGGTGGAGTGCTAAAAAAATGCAGGGAACAGCTGAAAGTAAACGAAGGCACAGAATGTTTAAGGACAGCAGTCTGGCCTAGAATAATGAAATTCGCACTGTTTTTAATATAAATGAATAGTGGCGGGGAGGTGGTCTCACCAACAGGCAGTGCTTTTCATTTTATTATTTTTTTAACCTCTGGTTCTCCCATAATCCCAGTACCTCTTCCTGGTATGTTCTATACCCAGTCTCCACCAAACTTTTTTTTAAACCACTCCCCTTATAGACTACACTGACTAGGAAAGTGCTATTGTAAGCATTAACATGCTATGACTTACTCTCTAGACTTTTCCCATTGGTGATAAAGATAAAATATATAAAAATCAGAAAAATTCAATAAAAATTTAAAAAAAGAAAACACTTGAGAAAGATTGATTTAAAAAAATGTGAAAATGGGGGAAAGGTGAGCAACAGCGGTTCACATTCATCTGTGTGTTACAGCCGCAGGCCCCTGGCCCAAGCCCTCTAAGAAGAAGGACTGTTATGTGTGGTCCTCACACTCGCCGCCTTTTATAAGTCCTGCTCGTCCTTTAATTCCTGAGTAAAGGTGCTACCTTCTGAAGCAAGGCCCTTTCACAACCATGCTTCATTTGCTCAACAAGATAACTATCATTTGCCACTTCATACTATGGCTGTACTGTCATAATTAACAAGGAACACTGATTCTGTGCCAGTCACCATCTTAAAGCTTTTATATCTATTTACCTATTTCCCAAAGTAATCCTATTAGATAAACAATACTACCATTCCCAGTTAATTTCTGAGAAAAATAGAGTCACAGAGGGCAAAGTTATAGGACTTACACTAAAATGCACCCAACCTCTAGCTATGGTATTATAGTTTGAACTATGTGCCACCAAGATATGTTAAAGTCCTAACTCCTGCTGTCTCTGCATGTCCCGTTACTAGGAACCAGGGTCTGTGTATATGCAATCAAGTTAAGATCCGGCCATACTGGATTAGAGTGGGTCTTATCCCAGTGAGTGGTGTCCTTATAAGACAGGGCAGCTTGGACACAGGGAAAAGAAGATAACACTGTGTGAAGACAGAGGCAGAGAGGGTGATGTGTCTAGAGGCCAAGGGACACCAGGCTGCCAGCCTCCCCAACGCAGGGAGAACTGTACCAAGCAGAGGCTTCTCTGTAACTTTCAGGGGACAAAGTGGCCCAGCCTTGGTTTTAGAACTGAGAGAATTAAGTTTCTTTTATCTTTAAAGCCACTCAGACTGTGACACTTGTTCATGGCTGTCCTAGGAAATGGACACTTGTGGTTTTGTAACTTAACTTCTTCCTGTTTCAGATGTGCTAGTTTTACCACCTCAGCTACTGTCTATGCTCCATGAAGCAGTGGCCACGTCTCTTTTGTCACACCTGTAACTTACATCCTTAGTGCCGAGTTAAGAGGAAAGATTCATGTAAAGTCTATCAACAGGCACACTGGATCAAGCACACGCTGAAATGAACGCAGCACCTGCTGCACATTTCTCCAGGTTTGTCATGTTGCTGTACAGGTATGCTACAGTTGCTCAGGTTGATCATAATCACTACAACTAAAATACAGGAACATACGTTTATAAAAACATTTCTTGGGACTTGAGCAGTATTACTCTGGGCCTGCATCTAGCATATCCCTCAGTGGTACTGATATGGTATGTGTAAAATTAGAAAAGGCTGGGGGATGTCTAGGACTTCACTAGGTTTGTGCCAATCAATGTAAGCTTGGGTTACCAAGGGGAGAGGAATTCTTGATGTTTCTCTAGTAATCTGATTCAGTGGTTAATTGGTAATTTTACCTGTAGAAAAAAATCCATTAAAATAACAGAAGCAGGACAAAACAACTCAGTCTTCCATGAGTTGTCAATCTCATGTCTGCATAATTGTAGATCACACTAATCTTACAGCAAAATTCAGGGTAAGCCTGGCTCAGACAGATCACTACTGAACTGTCTGCTGAAGAGTCAAAGAGAAAGCTGCAAGAATTCCCAGCTCCTACGGCGTGCGGCCTGACCAGAAGAGAAGCCGTGGCCTTCACTCCGATTCCATTACTTCCTCACTCACTGCACCGCGAGAAAGGACCCTGGGAGATAGGTTCCCCACACAGACTTGGCCTCCCACTCCAAAGAAATCCTCAAGGGGAAAGAATGGAGAACCCCCAAAAGCTGTATCCAGTACCATCATATTAAAAGTATGTAAATGTCCCAGCACTGGGGAGGCAGAGGCTAGCAGATCTCTGTGAGTTCAAGGCCAGCCTGGTCTACAGAGCAAGCTCCAGGCCAGCTGGGACTAAAGGGAGACCCTGTCTCAAAAAGACACACACACACACACGCACACACACACACACACACACACGCACACACACACACACACACACACACACACACACACATATATATATATATATATATATATAAGATTTTGATGATCAAATGCATTGTGTGCATATAAGAAATTCTCAATGGATAAAAATATATTTTAGGGCTAGAGAGACAACTCAGCTGTTGTGAACACTTGTTATTCTTCCAGAGGACCAGAGTTCAATTCCCAGCATCCACATTGCAACTAACAACCATCCATAACTCCAGTTCCATGGGACCCAACACCCTCTTCTTACCTCCATAGACACTGCACAATAAGGGTGCACTTACACATATGTAGGTAATACACTCATACATATAAAATAAAAATAATAAATATTTCAAAAATTTAAGTATACGAATAAGAAAAATATAAATTATATAAAAATATACAAATCAATAAGTATTAAAACTATATAAATAATTATATTAAAAACTATAAAATCATTATTCACTTAGAACAGATTTGAGAGTCTGAATGGAAACTGGGGAATGGTCCAAATAATCTCTATGTAGTTATTTAAAAATTGAGAGAAACAGGAAAAGCTCCCCAGTGCCCTCTTCCCTGTCTTCACTGACAGCCTTGAGGAAACAACTTGTAGAAACCAAGGATTTTCCACAGGTTTATGAATCAAGCAGGCTCCAGTAAAGCAAAACATTTTGTCCACTTCTCATTCAGTCAGAAAATGCAGAGTTTTATTATTCCCAGAACTGTTTAAGCCCTGGAATCAACGGTGAGTGAGCAAAGCTGGCAAGGTTTCTGGTCCTCGAGAAAGAAGTGGCTTCAAATAACAACAAAGACTATGTAGGAAGCAAGGGGTGGAAGGAGACCCTGTCTGGGGAAGGTGGCCCACAGCTGGTGTCGGAACAGGAGGAGCCACCTCTGGAACAGGAGCGAGCAGGGAGGGAGTCAAGGCTTAGCAAAACAGCAAATGAAACACTTTTACATATAAGGCATCTCCAGTTGCTGTGTCCACGTGGGAAGTCCAGCCCTGACTGGACTGGTAGGTGCTGGGGCCTGATGATTCTACGTGTGGTCCATGATAAGAAGTGTGGCTTGACCTTCAGGGTAGTGGGAAGACACTGCTGAGCTGCAAGTCAGAGTACTTGTACAGTGACAGGTTCAGCTGACAGCAAGTGACTGAAGGAGGCAGAGGCCAGAGAGGAGGCTGCTGCACTGAGTGTAGGCATTGTAGTGCAGGAGTGTGTACGTGACTGCATGTGTGAAGACAGTGGAGGCTGACCTGAGAAGGGTCACCTGGCTCTGCAGCTGAGGAAAACACTGCAGTTCAAATCTGCACCTGCTCCCAGAGTGTCTTTAGTGCCAGGAGAGGTTAAATGGGAAAAACAGGGCTTCTGAATATTTCTGGAAAGGGACAGGAAATGCAAAGCAGATTAAGTTCCTCAATGTTATATGCCACATTATTCAAAACACCAAGAGATACCTTTCCTATAGGTAAAGGACATTCCTCCTGCAGTTCTCCACAGTACGTTCTAGTCAGCTCACTCACCTCGTGGTCCAAACATATTGTCCAAAAAGGCATTGACTTCCTCATCGAAGGCCTTCAGATGCTCCTGAGGAGAGGAGGAAAACTGTTTAAGTGGCTTTTTCTTTTCAAACTCTCAAAATAAGCCACCATCACCAACCTGTAACTACTGAGTCTACAAGGGCCCCCTTTCAAGAAACTGACTGCAGACTTCAAAAAAATGGCCAGGAAATCCAGGCATGCCTTTCACAGGTTTCCAAAGAGTTGGAAGGAAACAATTTGCTCACAATTTCCTTAGGCAAGAAAAGGCCTGGAAAACAGGCTTGATGAATTTACACTTGGAGTTACTGACCTCAATTCAATCTGCCTCTAAAATGCCTAGTGGCAAAGCTGTTCCATACCAGCTTCTACCAGCACTGTTTGTGAGTATGGAATAGATGAAACACAGCTTTCCTCAGGAATCCAGCAGCACCCTGCTCAGGAGCACAAACCTAAAGCTTTAGAGAGGGCTAGTTTGCCAAGTAGGGGAACGGAGCATTAGAGCTATTTTTCTATTTCCTTTATGTTCTTAACTTTGTGTACATTCCGTCTAATTAATATTACAGTAAGGAAGGCCACTTGGGCATTCCAGATTAATTACTGTCACTTACATAGACTGAGACAGGGGCTGGGACATCACTAAGAATCTTAAGGTGGTTAAGTTGGCTGCCACCACCTTGACCTACCTCCTGCCCCTGCCTGTCTGCTGAAAATAACTGCCAGGGCTCCCACCCTGCCACAAAGTTCTTTAAGCAAGGGGAAGTGAAGACAGCGTAATCCAGTGCTCCGGGAAGGGGTCTCTGAGTGTGAAAACCTCAGAAGTTTACATAGAATGAGCTCCACCTTTAACACCTGAGTGCAGCCAAGACATCAAAGGCACATTACCAGGGCCAGAAGGTAGGGGCAGTCCTTCCGCATCTGAAGACAGAACCTGCACGTTGTGACTGGACTGAGCTCTGTTGGGACCTGTTCCTATTCATTCTTTGCTCCTAAAATTTCAAGGAAAAGGGGTCTTTAGGAAGCTTGGGAAGCTTGGGAGGAGAGCTGGAGATTACACACCATTCACCGAGCAGCTGGTATAGCTGGCCAGTGAACTAAAACCTTTATTTTCCTTATTTCAGGAAATCTCTATAAAAAGTGTTTTTGTCTAAATGAGCCTGAACATTTGTAAACAGTTCTTTTATCTTTGGCTTCCACACGGGCATCTCAGGTCAGTGACCTGGCAGAACCCAGTTGGTGTGGCTATCGGGATAGGCAGGTCTGTGAGGTTCTTCTTCAGCAAAGAAGGTAAATAATGTCTTAGATGGGCTCACCAGGGTTGCCACATACATGAGCAAATGTTTAAACCTTGCATTTTGTTTGCCATGGTTCAAAATCCATTTCCAAGCTTTACAGAATTAAGAAAGCTCTAACTAAAAGACCAAAAACCAATCATTCCTGTATACTTGCAGAAACTTACTCACAAAGGGGAAACAACATGAGAAGACAGAAAGAGAACAGAGAAGGAAAGGTCTTCCATCCGTCCATATTTACCAGTTCACTGACCACTGCCGCACACAAGGGTGACGTTAGATGCTGATGTGCAAAGTCAAATGAGACACACTTCTAACCCTCCAAGAGTTTTCATTCTAGAGAGTAGTTCACAGTGTAGGACCAGAGATACTAGGAGAGCGGTTTCCAGAGCTGCACTGGAAAAGGACAAGCACTTCGTGTTGATCTCTTAGAGCTCCAGGAAGAGACAAGGCTATTGCTGAATTTTGAGCCTCTGGGACATTTTCTAGAAGGAGAGAAAAGGAAAGGCACCCTAGAGAGAGCCTCAGATGTGAGGACACAGGCATGGCTCACCTGGGAAACGTTTATGGCCAGGGTCTCTAGTGGCCCACATGGCAAAAATACAGGCAATGCTAGAAAAAATGTTTAAAGCTGATAAAAATTCCCTTTCTTTCTAGATTATTAGGTACAGTTGGTAAAGGACTGGTTTAAAAAGTCAGTAGATGAGTAGAGAGATCAGAACACTGACTGTACTACACTAGTAAATTATCAAGTGTGAGGGCTGGGCGGGATGGTTCAGCAGGTAAAGGTCCTTGCCAACAAGCTGATGACCTGAGTTTGATCCCTGGGACCCACACAGTGGAAGCAGAAAATGGAATCCCACAAGTTGTCCTCTGAGCCCCTTGCCCTCACCCCTACCCCACAGCCACAGCATGTTCATCGTGCACCATATGTGCATGTAACTCTGATAAATAAATGTAATACAAATCATGAAGTACAGAGTTCTGTAAGGTTAGCCAAGGATGAATGCTTACCTAGCATGAAAGAGAAGCAGGCCTGTCCAACTCATGGCCCACAGATCACATCCCAATACAAAATCCTAAACTTAAAACATCATGAGTTTCTTAAGATATTTTTGTAACTTGGTTGTGTGGTTCTCAGGTATGAACTTTGTACAGGAGAATGTTGTATCACAATGCCAAAGGCTGGGACACCTCTGGTACAATGTGGACAGGATAATCACAGCTGTTCATGTACTAGACTCTGCAGGTGTCCATGAAAAAGCACAGTGGGAAATTCCTCTGTTCCCCAGCACCATAATGTTGAGCTGAGAAAACCAGACAACTCCAAGCTCACTTCACTGAAATGACATTCATGAATGAATGTGCATATATAACACTGTCAAGCATTTGAAGAAATAAAACCAAAGTTGTTGGCCTGAAAGTTTACACATAAATTGATGAAGTGAGACAGGAAGGCGAACAGCAAACGCTGAGGGAGAGCCCTAGAACAGCCACCATGTCCGCAGAGTGGGACGATGGTCAGAATCTGTATAGACTGGGGGGGGGGGCACTGCCCCTACATAGACCCAAGCGAGGCAGGCGTGGTTTTCAGCTCCACTCCAGAGGGCCCGTCTCGGGTCATCTTTTGAGCCCAGGGCTACAACATCCCTCTCCAGAATATGATCCATGAGACCACTTCCAGAACAATACCTCTTTCCTCCATGAGAAAGTCCATGTCCTATGACCTAAAATTTTGTCAGCAACTGTAGATAGAAAGAATAGAAACAAGGAAAGTCTTTCCCCCCATCCATCACCTTGTGCATACAAGGCAAAGGCTCTACCACTGAGCTACATCTGTAGCTGAAGGAATGTCCTGTTTGTGTATCCCTGAGACCTACTATAGATGGTGTATGTAAAAGGAAACAACCAAACACCTCAAGGACATTTTGTTGAAAATACAAACATATTCCTGTCACATGATCCAGCATGAGTTTCTAGGTATTTACCCCAAAGGAAAGAAAACATATGCTACACAAAGACTTGCTGTCAAATGCACAGAAGTTATTTTTGTGATACTCCCAAATCAGAAGCCACTAAATGTCCACCAGCAGGTAACAAATGAGGTATAGGCAAAAAATTAGCTAGTACTCAGCTATTGCTTTATATTTAAAGCAATGAATTGCAGGTGCACATACAATGTGGGGAGATCCCCAATCATGCTGCATGAAAGATAATACTCTATATTTCCATTTGTGGCACTATTAGAAAATATAACTATGATTACCAAATATAGATCAGTAATTGCTTCAGGACTTCAGAAGAACCCAAAATACCTTTCAGAGATAAGGGTTAAATAAGGACATTTGCACACATCCCTAAGTGAGAATTTTGTAGCTAGCTGGACTGAACATCATAGTGTGTTGAAAATGTCTTCAAGCCAAAGGAAAATGATTCCATATGGAAAGTAGAATTCAGAGAAAGCCAAGAGCCCCAGAAATGAATGTAATTGAAGAGCACCTAGAGCAAGCTGACTTCAACATTCCATCATGTCCATGATCAGCCCAGTGCCCCAGCGCCACCTCTACCACCTGACCAGCTGGAAGCAGCACCTGCCTAACACCTGCTCCTCTTCCTCCCACCTGATGAGGACCAGCTGGAGGAGCAGTGATCCATATGAAGAGCCACAGGACAGACTACAGGAACCAAGGGAGCGTCTTGGAATATGCCCTTGCTCCACCTCAGCCACTGGCTTCTATAGGCATTTGGGGAACAAGAGGCCAGGAAGAGTGAACTGAGCTCTTTACCCCCATGGTGCTGACTGGATTCCCAGTCATACGTAACTGAGCCAGTTGTAGGTCAACCCAACAAGGCTGTCTCAAATGGGGGTAGGAGCTGCTATCTGGTCTGTTCTTAAAGGTATAAAGCCTATGGTTACTGAGAGGGGTGCTGCATCTTAAGCATCTTAATAGCCCAGGTTTTCCACAAAGTTCCTTCCTTTCATTTGTCTATTACCACCATGATTAAGAGCCACGCTACAGAAGTGAAGGCAGGAAAGCAGGCGGAGATGAGCCCTACTGTGACCCTGTGTGCCCTGCTGCTCTAAACACGGGACTCCAGGTTCTGTCTTGCCTGCCCTTCCTCTTCATTTCATTTCCTTTTCTCCTCCACCATTCCTCCTTTCCCCTTCTTCCTTCACCTCCCTTCTTTTGTTTTAGGTATTTTAAAAGCCTTTTTAAAAATGTGTGTGTGTGTGTGTGTGTGTGTGTGTGTGTGTGTGTGTGAACCTGTACGCCATAGAGTGCATATGGAGGTCAAAGGACAATTTGTGTTAGTTGGTTGATTCTCTCCTTTCACCATGTGGGTCCCAGGAGTCAAACACAGATCGTTGTGCCTACTGAACCATCTCGTTAGCCTTATTTTGCAGTTTTTAGTATTTTTCCCATGAAATGGTCTGAATAAGAATGTCCCCCACAGATTCCAAGACTTTGGACATTTTGCTTCCAGTGCTATCTTGGAAGGTTTTAGGAGGTGTGGGCATGCTGGAGGAAGTGTGTCACTGGGGTAGGCATGCTGGAGGAAGTGTGTCACTGGGGTAGGCATGCTGGAGGAAGCGTGTCACTGGGGTAGGCATGCTGGAGGAAGCGTGTCACTGGGGTAGGCATGCTGGAGGAAGCGTGTCACTGGGGTAGGCATGCTGGAGGAAGCGTGTCACTGGGGTAGGCATGCTGGAGGAAGCGTGGCACTGGGGTAGGCATGCTGGAGGAAGCGTGTCACTGGGTTAGGCATGCTGGAGGAAGCGTGTCACTGGGTTAGGCATGCTGGAGGAAGCGTGTCACTGGGTTAGGCATGCTGGAGGAAGCGTGTCACTGGGTTAGGCATGCTGGAGGAAGCGTGGCACTGGGGTAGGCATGCTGGGGGCAGCGTGTCACTGGGGTAGGCTTCGAGAGTTCCTAAGCCTTGCCAGGTTTCCGGTAGCTCACTGTTTCCTGTACCTGCATAAAGAAGTGCATGTTCTACCTTTTGCTCCAGCCATCTCCTGCCATCGTGACTCCCCACCGTGTGGACTCTAATACCTCTGGAACCACAAGCTCAAATAAATTCTTCCTTCTATAAGTTCCCTTGGTCACTGTGCTTTATTATAACAACAGAAAAGTAACTTACACAGAAGTTGACACACACACTGCACTGCCAACCAGGAGTGGAGTGTTGGCTATGAAGAGCCTAACTACGTGGGTTGTTTTTTTCTTTTGAAGGAATGTGGAAGACTTAGGAAGTTTGGACTTGAGAAGTGGTTGTAAGCAGAGCTTAACAGGCTGGTCTGGTAGGAGCTAGAAGAAAGTAGTGCTGAGAACAATGTAGTTCCAGAGAGAAATAAGCACTTAAGCAGCAACCGGAATATTTTGGCAACAGTCTGGCTGGAGAGGCCCATAGCCTAAGAGCCTGCCTGAGGCTAAATTGAAAAGTAATGGACCAATTTCTTTGATGGAGGAAATTTCAAGACAGCTTAACATAACATCAGTGGCATGGTTATTAATGGTAAATATTATGAAGATCTACAGTGAGGAAGAGCTAGTGGGATAGAAATAAATGCAGAATGTACAGTTTGGATTGAAAAAGAGCAGTAGGAAGATTAATGTTAGAGCCAAGGCAAGCGCTGAAGGAGTGGCTCCCTTTGATAAGGAGATCAGAGTGATTTAACAAGAGGCACAGATATTTGCACTTAATAATGGAAAGAGTAACTTCAGGGAAAACCCACATCAGCTAGCTAAGCCTGCAATGCTTTGTCCAGCTGGGCCAGAACACAAGGGCTCTTGCTGGCTTTCTAGGCCTCCTATTCTGTCTAAGTCCCCCGTGTACTGTGCCGCAGGCTTGTCTCATCCCTGGAGTGCCCTCACTGCATCTGTCCCCCTGCATGGAGTCCTGCTTCTGCCTAGACACTGCTAAGGCCTGGATGCCTCCTGAGGGTATTTCAGTTTCTCTACATTTCCTCTCTCCTGAGGGTTAAGAGCTTCTTTGTCTGGCACATGCCCCTGTAGATGCCTCTCTCAATGAATGAGCTCTCCAGTCATCTGGGGCTGGGGCTAGCAAACCACAGGGTTCCACTTCTGACCTCTCTCCTCTGCTGACACTCTTCTTTGATAGGTTCTATTTCAAGGTTGTCAGGATTGAGTATTATGAATATATCTTTGGCAGGTAAAGGATAGATCATCACTGTGTTTTTAAATCATAGAAATGATTTAAGAGATAGTAGGCATGAGTCCATAACTCAGCAGAGACTACCAAGCACTTAAACCTTAAACAAGCAAAAATATCCAAAAATTTTGGTATTAAGAACTGAACCCAGGGCTTCCTGGATACTAAGCAAGCCCTCTGGAACTGAGCAATTCTCATAGCTCTCCAAATATTTTTATTCTATATTTAAAGCTCTCAATGCTTAGTATAATTTCAATAGTGAGCTTTAAAGAGCAGTTTTCTGGAGTGCTAGAGGGTATGTGTATAGTCCTCTGCATGCTCTAGCTGCATGTGCTGGTTGAAGCACTCTTGGCTTCAGAACCCTCTCCAAACTGGTGGGCCAGAGAGCTTTATAGGACAACCTAAGCAATGTTCTGATAAGAGAGTGCATTGGTGGACTCTGAGTGCAAAACACTGGACATGAGAGAGGCAAATGAATGTCAAGTGTAGTAAAAGTAGCTCAGTTTTCCAAGGTGCCCAGGCAGAGAGAGGTGAGAGAGAAAGAAAGAGAGATAGAGACAGAGACAAAGAGATGGAGGCACAGAGAGAGATAGACAGAGGCAGAGAGGGGCCGGGTGTGGTGGTGCATGCCTGTAGTCCCAGCACTGCAGAAGCTGAGGAAGGTAGTTGAGTTCAAGACCAGCCTGAATTACATAGCAAGATCCTGCCTAAAATAAAAAATTTTAAAGCAAGAGAATAAAATGTACTTGTATTTACAAGATAGGAGTGCTTTGCAATCTGACAGAGAGCAAAAAAGGAGGCAGGCTTTCTCCAGGACCTTTCCACAGAACACTGCATGAAGTTGGCTAGTGGGGGAGTTGGGAGTCCACTGCATCAGAAGTGGTGTAAAGCTGCAGGGCCAGCGTCCAGCAGAGGTGGGGTGGATGCAGCAGTAGGCAGCAGCCAAGTGGCACTCCATGAATGGAGAGGGCACTGGTCATCAACATGGTATCTGTTCCACAAAGCAAGACATGGTGGCTTACTCTCTTTGAGCAAGAGAAGATGACTGTCCCTACTGACTTCACATAAGAACAGGCTAGAGTCAGCCATAAGCAACCCTAGTGACCTCCTGAAAAGGACTGATTGGGTATGTTTATGTTGAAGGCAGAGACTACTGCAGAGAACTTCAAAAAAGATGGGATATTAGTAAAAGTAAATATGTGTATATTAAACAATATTGGTTTACAGACTCTGATAAAAACGGTAATGCATCTGAGTTAAATGGAGATATAAATCACTGTTGTCCACATTTGTTTTACATAAAATGTGTAGAGCAATAACTTTGGGATTGGCACATACAAATGTTCTCTATAATTTCTCT
>VZQC01015285.1:1219576-1250242 GCA_009823505.1 Rhizomys pruinosus | reverse complement strand
AAAAAAAAAAAAAAACTAAACCTGTTAGGAATGACTTAGTATGTATTATCTGATTCAATCTTTACTATGTATAATTAGACATATACGACAAATGAGAACACTGAAGTTCATTATCAAACAACTTGTAAGACATACAGGAAGGAATTGAACCCTAGAGTATATAGTTGGAGAAAGAAGTTTTTAGGTTGAAATATTAAAATAAATGAAGAGAACTGATGTATTAGCCAAGACCCTATAACTTCCTTACCCAGGCATTCTCAGCTTCAGAGATGCAGCACTGACCTTCCTAAATGGCAACTCCTCCTCACATAGCCATCCACGCTACTACCTTCAAAACCTTAGAAAAAATACCTTATGCTCAAATTCGGTACTCTCAAATCCTTGCCTGATTCACCTCTTCATATCCCAAAGCCGACAATGCTGCAGTCCACATCCAAAAGCACTTAGTGAACACCTAGCATGTGCTAAGCTCTGTGAAGACACAGCTTGTGCATAATATGATCCTAGCAGTGTTTCTAATTCATGTTTGTCATTTCTTTCTGCACCCTTATTTAGTTATTTTCTCCAACTGTGGAGGTTACCCTATATCATTAGAACTCCTAGAGCATTAGATTTCAAATTTCTGTCTACTTGATTCCCAGATTCCCAGGTCTGGCTATGCTCAGCCTGGGGATGTACAGTTCAGTCTGCTTGCCAGATTCCTAAAGCCACGTGGCTTCTGTGCACTAGTTCTCAGACAGCTGTTCGAGTGGTTTTTCTCCTTACTGAACTGAGTATTGTGGTGTCTCTTAGACACAATCTCCATCTCAGCTTTATCGGCCTGATGCTCTGGGCTCTTCACTCCCAGGCTACCTCCAGACCCTGATTATATTCTTGGCATGATAAAGTCACCCATGTCACAGGGTCTTGATTTTGGGTATAGTAAAAGGACTGTTCACACTGTTGGGGAAGGTCTTTCTGCTGGAGGGGATGGTGTGGACTGGGAAGCATTCCCAGGCTGAGTGGCATGAAGGTTCACTGGTGACTTGTGAAGCATGTTTGCACTGGAAAAGACAAGGGGAGCATCATTGCACTACACACTGCTTGAGGAAGGAACTGTCTTTTATATTCAAATTAGTAGTGCTTATACACCAATTCTACATATATGAAAATGCAAAAGCATAAAATATAAAATGAGTATGTAACATAAATAATTTGATAAGTGCGCATCTACTTGAAAGATGACCGAGGCAATGTAACTGTATGTCTCCTTGAACACAATTTTAAACAGTAAGATAGTACAGAGTACATATCTCATTCCTTAAAAAAAAAAGAGCAAATTAGACTATTAATTCCAAAATTTGTACTGAGGGCTCCAAACTATTATGGATACTTGTTCTGCCTGTAGGAGGCAGGCAGTGATAAGATTAGCTCTTTTCTGGAATTTCCAACATGGGGATGTTTCTACTTTTTTTTTTTTTTTTTTTTGAGACAGGGTCTCCCTATAGCCCCAGCTAGCCTGGAATTCACTCTGTAGACCAGGCTGGCCTTGAACTAACAGAGATCCACCTGCCTCTACTCCCGAGTGCTAGGATTAAAAGCATGCACCACCACTCCTAGCTTAAAGGTCGTTCTTAGCAGATACGTGAGTGCTGAGAATTGAACCTGGGTCTTCTGCAAGAGGAGTCGGCGCTCTTAACCACTGAGCCACTCTCCAGCCCTGCACTACTTTTTAAACTATAAAAGGAAATAAACTTATAAGACAGTTAACCTATTTACAAAAAAACCCACACAGCATTCTGATAGCAGTGTCAGGTCTTGAACTTAGCTGGTGTTATAACCACACTATTGTTTCACAAGGAGCATGGCTCATGAAACAGGCTAACCAGTGTAGCTACTTTGTGCTTTTTCAATCTCAAAATGATTTGTGATTAATGCCATGTCTTTCTCAGAATCTGAATACAGAAAAGGCCAGAAAAGGGGGGAAAGATCTACAAAAGACAGAGGAATAACAACTATTCAGTCTCTAGTGTGGTGGCATACAACTTTAATCCCAGTACTCAGGAAGCAGAGATAGACAGATTTCTGTGAGTTCAAGGCCAGCCTGGCATTTAGAGTTCCAGGACAGCTGGGGCTACAGGGAAACCCTATTACAAACAAGCAAATAAAACAATTGCTTAATCATTCATCTTTTTTAGAGGCCTGAATTAATTTCAATCTAACTCCTTAGTATAACGGCCAATAATGCCTTGACCTGTCAGTTAATAAGGCCATCCAGGGGGCTGGAGAGATGGGCTAGCGGTTAAATCCAGGGGGCTGGAGAGATGGACTAGCGGTTAAGAGCGCGACTGCTCTTGCAGAGGACCCGGGTTCTATCCCCAGCACCCACATGGCAGCTGAGAACCGTCTTTAACTCCAGCTCCAGGGGAATCCGATGCCCTCTTCTGACCTCCGTGGCATTGCACGACACAGATGCACAGACCTACATGCAGACAATACATTCATACAAATAAAAAATAAAAAATAAATTTAAAAAACTTAATAACTTAAAAAAATAAGGCCCTCCAAGTAGTCTATTCAACTAAAATATTTCATTAATTAAATTCCACTTAGTCATATGAAAAATCCAACATATTCTTAAAGCACTGGAATTAAAATTAAATGTACTAATGGGGCTGGAGAGATAGCCTAGCGGTTAAGAGCACCGACTGCTCTTGCAGAGGATCCGGGTTCGATCCCCAGCACCCACATGGCGGCTAAGAACCATCTGTAACTCCAATTCCAGGAGAACTCCAGTTCCAGGGGAATCTGAGACCCTCTTCTGACCTCCACGGCATTGCACGACACAGGTGCACAAACCTACATGCAGATAGTACATTCATACACATACAAAAATAAATAAAAAATTTTTAAAAATATGCAATAAACCTTAAAAAAAATTAAATGTACTGAAAAACATTTAACTGGTGTTTTAAGTCTGTTAAAATATATGAACTGCCGGGCGTGGTGGCACACACCTTTAATCCTAGCACTTGAGAGGCAGAGACAGGCAGATCTTTCTGAGTTCAAGGCCAGCCTGGTCTACAGAGTGAGTTCCAGGACAGCTGGGACTACAGGGAGACCCTGTCTCGAAAAGACCAAATATATATATATATGAATTATATTAAATCAATTAAAATATATGTTGACATAAAATAGTATTACTATATTTGCACTGTATTTGTGTGTGTTCATGTGTGTCTGTGTGTGTGTGTGTGTGTGTGTGTGTGTAGAGCAGAGGCTGATGTCAGGTGTCTTCCTCAATTGCTCTCTCAATGAACCTGGAGCTTGTGGATCCTCCTGTCTCTGCCTCCACAGTACTGGATCACAGGTGTGGGCCACCACGCCCAGTTGGTTTTTTAACGTGGTGCTGGGAATCTGAACTCAGGTCTTCATGCATGCCTCAGGAGCCCTTTACCAACCAGTCATCTCCCCAGCCTGCAGTCTATTTAAGTTACAATTAAATGCTCAAACTACCACAAATATATGTAACAAAAGTTTTTCAGCAAATTAATGAATCATGGCTTTTTTAATATCAAGATAAATACTCAAAAAAGATACTCATTTTTCATTTCAATAAGGAATTAACATTATAATTAAAATTTTCATTACATACAAATAATAGTGTAACCTGGCCTCTTTGACAAATTATATTATTAAATACAAATATAATTACAGAAAAAGCATGTTGTGATTTAAGTTAGGACTTATAATTAAATTGCAGATTTCATTACTTAGAGATAATATGACCACCAGGCATGGTGGTGCATGTCTTTAATCCCAGCACTTGGGAGGCAGAGGCAGGTGGATCTCTGTGAGTTCAAGGCCAGCCTGGTGTACATAGCAAGTTCCAGGCCAGCTGGGACTAAAGAGAGACCCTGTCTTAAAAAGTAAATAAATAAATAATATGACCACAAATACGTCTGTGATAGGCAAATGCAGTTATAGGATGACACACGTTATCATTTACTAAACAGTTTCACCATATGTGTATAGATAAAACAGGCTAACCTGCATTGTGATACATGCTGAATGCATCAAGACACACTGCTAGCTGAAGGAGCTGCTCTGCATTTTCACAAAGCAAATGCTCATCTCTCAGTTCATCCCATGGGGAAGTGGAGTTTGGGGGAGACAACAGGGGCAGTCAAGAGCACTGGTGTTCATGCTCTCAGCAAGCAACTCCTTGGCACTGGCTAAGATACAGTACTGAACAACCCAGACAAGGCCTGCCCTTGGGAAGTTTGAATTCAGGTAGGACAAAACCAAAGACAAGTGGCACCATAAGTTAAGTACAGGATGAGAAGGGGCCAAAAGTAACTGAACATACTGAGAGAGGGTCAGCTGTGTGTGTGGTTAAGGTAGGTAGGTTCCAGCCTTAAGCAGAATGGCTATGGAAGGTTGTACTGGTTAGGTTTTATTATCAGCTTCATTGAGCTAAAATCACCTGAGAAGAGGGAGCTTCCATTGAACAACTTCCCAGGTTAGACTGGCCTATGGCCAGGTCTGTGCAGAACTGTCTTAATTATTGATTGATGGCACAGCCCACTGTGGGCAGTGCCACCCTGGGCAAGTGGTCTTGAGTTGTGTAAGGAAGCGGGCTGAGCATGAGCTAGAGGGAGCAAGCCAGTTGGCAGAGTTTCTTCACGCTTTCTATTCCGGGTTCCTGCTGCAGTTCCTAACCTCAGTGATGGACAGTTAACCTGGAAGCCCAAGCTAAAACAAGCCCTTTTCTCCCCTACGCTGCTTTAGGTAACAGAGTTTATCACAGCAACAGAAAAGCAAACTAGAATTCTGGTCTAATTATGAAGGAGTGGGCAGACGCAACTCTCCAGGGAAGAGCTGTGCAGCAAAGGGAACAGACTGCTCCAGGAGGGAGGTCCCATTTGATGCTAACAAAATAATCTTGAGCAAAAGAGAACACCCTACTTAGCAGGTCTGAGTAAACAGTGTGTCACAGTGGCTCAGTCTAGGGGATGGAGCTAGTAAACAATCAGCCAGCACTGGAAGCTGGGTTTTCTCACTACCCAGCAAGTGTCTTGCTTTTCTGTGGTGCCTTGTTTACTAGGCACAGGAAAAGTGCCCAGTTTCTTTTTTTTTATCAAATCTAGACCCGTGTCCCCCCCATCCCCCCACCCCACCAGAGCTCATACATTCTGCCAAACATGCTATTCATCTCCTTTTCAGTCTTTCTCAATATTCTCCATGGGGGCATGAGCTCTGGAGGGATGGGGGGATGGGGGAGACACGGGTCTAGATTCGATAAAAAAAATATGTATAAATAAATAAAAAATATATATATTCTCCATGGGGAAGTTGACTGTTTTGAGCAGAAGTTCACTGTTCCAGTCAGTTCTTTGATGCAGTCCTTTCTGTTGTTGTTGTTGTTGTTGTTGTTGTTTCCGATATGCATCACTCCCAACTGCTTTGGACAAAAGCTCAAAGGGCCATGCACAGGAAATACAACTGGATAATTGGCACTAGCATCCACAGATGAGGGATACCATTCCTTGTTTGTTTTTCTGGGACTGTGTTACTTCACTCAGCATGATGTCCTCTAGCTCCAGGCATTTTCCTGCAAAGCTCATGATGTCATCTTTCTTTACTGCTGCATAGAACTCCATTGTGTAGATGTACCACATTTTCTCTATCCACGCATCAGTTGAGGGGCATTTGGGTTGGTTCCAGCTCTTTGCTATTGTGAAGAGAGCTGAAATAAACATGGCCGTACATGTATCTCTGTGGTGGGGTGAGTCTTGGGGGTACATGCCTAGGAGTGGTATGGCTGGGTCGGGTGGCAAGTTCATTCCAAGTCTTCCAAGGGTTCTCCACACTGCTTTCCATAGTGGCTATATGGGTTTACATTCCCACCAGCAGTGGATGAGTGTTCCCTTTTCCCCACAGCCTCTCCAGCACTTGGTATCATTTGTTTTCTTGATCCTAGCCAGTCCTATTGGAGTAAGATGATATCCTATTGGAGTAAGATGGTTTTGATTTGCATTTCCTTAATGATTAGTGATGTTGAACACTTCTTAAGATGTTTCTCAGCCATCTCTAATTCCTCACTTGTGAAGTCTCTGTTCCGCTCTTTGCTCCATCTATTGAGTGTGTCATTTGTTTTCTTTCTTCTTTGTTTTTTGAGTAGTTTATATATTTTGGAAATCAATGCTTTGTCAGATGTTTCTGCATGAAGGTTTCCTCCCACTCTTTGGGATTTCTCTTCACTTTCTTCATTGTTTCTTTTGATGTACAGAAGCTTTTGAGTTTAATGAGGTCCCATTTGTCAGTTGTCGATCTTATTTCCTGCACAGCTGCTGTCTGATTTAAGAAGTCTTTTCCTATGCCTATGTCTTGTAGTCTGCTGTCAACTTTTTCTTCTATCGCCTTCAGAGTTTGGGGTTTCATGTTGAGGTCTTTGATCCATCTGGAGTTGACTTTTTTGTACAGGCGAGAGGAAGGGGTTTAATTTCATTCTTCTACAAGTGGTGATCCAGTTTTGCCAACACCACTTGCTGAAGATGCTGTCTTTTCTCCATTGTGTCTTCTTGGCCCCCTTGTCAAATATGAGATGAGTGCACGGTTTCTTATAAATTATCACACAGTAAGAGATTGTTATTGCTGTGGTTATTGTTATGAATAATTATTACTACTATTAGTATCAATCAGTGCTGCTGCTGCTGCCGTTTGTTTGTTTGCTTGCTTGCTTGCTTGCTTTGTAGCCCCAGCTGGTCTGGAACTCACTATGTAGACCAGGCTGGCCTCCATCTCAGAGTTCTGTCTGCTCTGTCTCTCTTGTGCTGAGACTAAAGCCTGTGCCGCCAATGTCAGGCTACTGATGCCTCTTGACACATTAAAAAAAAAAATCTTACATTCGACAAAAGTGATAATATTTTTTCCAAGCTCAAAGAACAATTTTATTTTTTCTTTCTCTGGCTTTTTTCCCTTCCTTTCCCTGGGCAGATCATTTTAAGTGCAGATTGTCATTTAACATAATGATTATTCTTTGGATATTTGATAAAGGAGAGGTGTGTTAAACACAGAAAGAAGCTATAAAACAGAAACCACATATGATTTGACAGAGAGGGGAGAGAGCTGAGGAGCTCAGTGATTCGGAGAGAGGACATTTTTCAGTAGAGGTGAGAAGTTAAAAAACATAGAGTTAAAGAAAAGTGGGAACCTGTAGAAAAAAGTACAACTAACAGAAAGGGAGCTCAACTGGAGGGAAGCAAAGAGTGAAAAATATTTTCAAACAAAAACATGTGAATATCAGACAAAAAGCAATATGAAAGAAGAAAAAAACCAGCAAGAATCACATTTCAGACACTGTAGCCTAAAGAGCTGGTGGAATTACCAGCAGCAAGAAGGAGAGTGGGAGCTGAAAGGTGAGCTGCTTTCTGTGCCCAATGCTGGGTTTAAGGTGGCAGCAAGGGTCTGGGAGATAAGAGGTGAATTTGGACATCTATGCTGAGAGGTGTTTGTCCACTAGGGTGCCCTCTGGCACTGCTGCCCTCCTGAGCAGCAGAAGCACAGCCTGCCCAGACCAGGATGTGCTTATAGAAATGCATAACTGTGAAAATTTTTGGTTTTGTTTGTTTTGTTCTTTGTTTGGACAAATCACCCTTGCATAGCCCAGGCAGGCCTTGAACGCATGATCCTTCTGTCTACTGGGTGCCAGGATTGTGTACATGCACTACCATGCCCAGGGTATGACTTCGAAGATTTTGTATGAGAAGCATGTAAAATGCTTTAAAGAATTGATTGCACGTGCAAGTAATATTTGTCCAGAGTAGATTAAATGTTAAAATTGCTTTCACTAGTCTTTTTTTTCCATATAACTACCAAAAAGTTTGAAACCTACATGTATGATTTAGATATAATTGAGTCATAAAGTACAGAACCACCATACCTACTCCTCCCAACACCTTACGATACTGTATTCTGAAAGTCTGACCCTGTTGCTGTGGTTGGTCTTGAACTCACAATGTAGTAGTCCAGGCTGGTCCCTGTCTCTTGATCCTCCTGCCTCTGTTTCTCCAGCATTCTGCCATGTAACTTTCTCACAGAGGCCTATGGTCACATGGCTAAACACTAGTGCTGAGATTCAGACTGGAGAATGACACCAGATCACAAGTGCTGGCTTGTCATAACAACTTCAGAACAAGTTAGATATCGAGTTATTAAGTGGATAGATTTTAAATGGCTAAAGTAACTCATTACAATGGATCATCTCAAAGTCAGTGATGTCCTAATTTGATCATTTGTATTTGAAAGTAAAATGTCTAAATGTGTGACTTCTGAGGTAGCTATATTTTCACTATCTTGGGCCACCAAGTGAACTTTCTTTTGTGAGCACTTCTAACAATCCCACTACCCCTCTACGTTAGATGGTTCCATAGCTACCTGTTCAATGGAGAACATCCCTCACACAACCCTGAACAGAAGGGCCCTGTTTTCTGAATACACCTAGATACAAGACACAGAAAAACTTAACAAACTTCCAACAGTCTTTCAGATCCCCCAAAATTATCTGACTCTCCTTAAAGTTGTAAATAAAGCTGGACTGCATTCAACCTTTTACTGAAGAATCAGAACTTAAGTTCTCCTGCTAGCGTGCTTCCCTTCTGTAATCAGAGCACTCAGGAGGTGGAAGAAGGAGGATTGAGAGCTTGCTTGAAGAGGAGGCTCTGTCTCATAAAATAAATAAAATAAAGGAACAACGGAGTCTTAATTGCTTTCTTTCTTTTTACTAGAATCCTAACAGGAAAATCTCCTGCAAATATGAACTGAAATAAAAAGACTAAAATGTCATGCATTTAAATTTAGTTCCTCGGCTTTAATTTAAAAGACAAACCTTTCTCTTCTCACTTTTAATTTCTATTACCTATTTGGACAAGATTATCTTTGACCCATTGTACTATACAATCATATAATTTCAAAACGTAATTTTTAACAGGCAGTTTGTCTCTAGTTATAACAAGAAACGTCCCTAGAACAGCAGCAAACCATCACCATGAATTTCTACTGTACAAATGGGGGGAGGGAATTTGAATACTATTTGTTTTGCAAAAAGACTAATCAGCAGAGATGTCTTGGCATGGGTACAGAGGGTCTCTGAGCTGACCCACTGATTCACATGGCTTCAACCCCCAGTTTTTGCCCTTCTCTCCCCATTTCTTAAAAGTGATGTAATTTCATTGGCACATGTATTTGACTATGCTTATACACAACTGTATAGACTAAAGCTTGTACGACTTGCCCTTGATTTTGTCCTTTTCTTCTGTTAATGCCCATTCACATTTCCATTCAGTTAAGAAACTATTTGGAGGAGTTGTTTCCTCACTAAAATTCCCACACCTATGTTGGAACAGAAGTTCAGAACCCAAGACAAGGTCAAGGTCAGTTGGCCCTAAAAATGCTTTGTCCACTCAGGAGGGAAGATGTCAAGAGCCTGAAGCGGCAGAGGAAACCCGAGGAGACCACCTCTATTCTTATCGTCCTGTGTCCCTCCTGTCCCCGAGTAGGGTGCGTTCCTCCACTCATACCTCGCTTTAGATTCCCATCACCACTGACCACTGGATAGTCCTTGTAGTGATTCACTACAACGTAGCTGTTGTCTCCCACTTAGTACTATATTAGCATAACGTGCTTTCCTTTGCAGAGTTATTTTTTTGAAAGTACTGTGTGCCAGGCACCGCTGCTGACGATAAAAACCTGTTCACCAAAACTTACATTTTGGTGAGGGAGACGTTCAATACACTAGATTAAAACGACAACCGCAACAAATAATAATATACACATGCTAAAAAAGAAAATAAAATTAAGCAGGTAAGGGGAACATAAAGGTTGGGGGGGTGGACTGGAATTTCAATGTTAGGATTTGACATACAATCAACTACAGAGTGAGAGCCTAAAGATCTGTGTGTGTGTGTGTGTGTGTGTGTGTGTGTGTGTGTGTGTATACGCGCGGGGTGGGGGTTAGGGGGCTGTCTAGGGCTGATTAGTGCCAGGTGGAGCAGGGAAAGGGGCTTAACATATTTTAACAAGCCCAGAAGTGGAGAGGAAAAAAAACGGTAATCTGGAGACAAATGCGGTTTGAGAGTTTCTTTCTTTTTTTAAGGGGCTGGGGTTGAGGCTGGTGGGGAAGGCTCACACTGTAGCCCAGGCTGGCCTCGAACTCGCGGCAATCCTCCTGCCTCCGCTTCCCGAGCGCCGGGACCACAGGCGTGTGAGCACCGCACGAGCCCGCCAGTCTCTTTGTGCTCGAAGCCCAGCGTTGCCCGGCTCTGCCCGCCTCTGGGCAGAGGGGTACGCGGGGACAGGGCGTTGGGCCGAGCGGGGTGCAGGCGGACACGCCCCCGCGCCGGTCCCCAAGGCCCGAAAGACCGCAGCGTGCAGCAGGAGCCCGGTCTGCCCCGCGGCCCAACGTCCGCTGCCCGCCTGCCGCCAGCCACCCGCCCGCGCGGCCGCCGGAGCCCAGCAGCGAGACGCGCACTCACCATGGCCGCGCGGCCGCCGATGCGCTGTCCAGGGTAGCCGGAGTCTCTCTGCGCCGCGCCGCGCGCCGCCGGCGCTAGTCACCCGCCCCGTCCCCGCGCGCAGCCCGCCCTCCCCGCCTCCCCCGGCGCGCGCCGCCGCGGCCACGCAGCCTCCCCACTCCGGGCCGTTTCCTCCGCCCCGCGCCGCTGGCCCTCGGGGGAGGGGCGGGGCGCGGACAGCGAGATGGCGGACCCCCGGCCTGCGCGCCCCCGCCCCATATGCACCCCCTCCCCCGCCCGCGCCGAGGCGGCGCCCCCTGCTGGCCGGGAGGCGATTTGCAGACCCAGTGGGCACCTTTCTCCAGGGAATTTCTCCAGGCATACTGTGCCAGAGAGCAGTGGGGCAGAACAGGGCAAGGACTTGCTGCTTAAATTGGGCCCTGGATTTGATCAAGGCAGGTGTTTTAGATAGGAGGGATGTGTGGGGCTTTGGGCTGCAAGCCTGTCATCCCAGCACTGGGGAAGATGAGGCAGGAGGATTAGGAAAGAGTTGAAGATCAGCCTATGCTACGTAGCAAGCTTGGGGCCAACCTGGGCTTCATGAGACCCTGTTTCTAATTATTAATTAACTAATTAGTTAACTAATTAATTGTTAATTAATTTTCTATTTCTTTGGGGATGAGATCAGGATCAGATCAGTAGAAATGTGGGTTATATTGTTTCGGAATGTCTGGGGATTCTCAGCTAGTGGCTCTGATCACTGATTCAGCACTCCACTATGAACAAAGTTTGAACCTAGGCCTTCCTGTGTCACTTGAGCACTTTTCCCTTTTAGCTTTCTGTTCTAGTTTGCTTTTAATTGCTGTGACAAAACGCTATGACCAATACCAACTTGAGGAGGAAAGGGTTTATTTGGCTCACATCTCCCAGGTCACAGTTCATCACTTAGGGAGCCCAAGGTAGGAACTCAGGGCACCAACCTGGAGGCAGGAACTAAACCACAGACCATGGAGGAATACTTACTGGCTTGCTCCATAGCCTGTGCTCAACCTGCTTTCTTATACAGTACAGACCAACCTGCCCAGGGGTGGCACTGCCCACAGCAGGCTGGGCCCTTCCACGTCACTCAGCAATTAAGAAAACGTCCCACAGACATGGCCACTGTCCTGTCCAATGGAGGCAATTCCCCCCATTGAGGCTCCCTTAAACAAGAGTGTCAAGTTGACAACTAAAGCTATCCAGCACACCTTCTGAATGGGTGCTTATATATAGCTGATGTGGTAAACTTGAAATGCCTGCGTAGACACACTTGATAATCGGAGACGGGAATGTTACTAAGACCAGACTCTGAACAGCCACAAAAGTGACTGAAACCTAGGAGCCATGCACTCTGTATTCCACATGTGAAGTAGTGTGATTCGTAGGGTATAGGAGTGACTGAAGCGCCCAGGGCCTAGTCTTAACTATCAGCCTTGGTATTTAGAGCTCCCTCTAGTTGAAGTGGTAAACATCAGGCATGTTTCCTAATAAGAACTGCACAACTTTATGTCTGTAACCAAGTAGGTATTTGTTAAATCTTGTAAAATTCTCAATAGTCAGCTCTGTCACACACTGGCTGTGTAGCATTGGCTTGGTTTGCTAGTCTCTCTGTGCTCCAATTTCCCGATCTCTGAAAAGGAGACAAATAGCATTGATATTACAGGCAATTAGAATCAATATTTAGAAAAAATGTTGGGTACAAAAACAATAAATAAATAAAAGTCCTCAATGTTTCTGATATAAAGCCTTCCAGTCAAGAAGTGATATTCTACTTAGTGCTTGCATGTATTTTTAAAAGAAAGCTAGAGGGCCAAGATTGAATATACCATTTGGTTCCTGTCTAGTTTTTCATGTTGTTACCTCAGCAAATGTGAGTGCCTATTGTATGCTAGGCATTGTGGTAAAAGCTGGGATACAGTGGCAATCAAACACAACTCTTGCCATTGAGTATTTCCAGAGCCTAAGGTGGCACACCCTCTATCATGATACTCAGACACTAGAAAGAAATTCACCCACCTGTTTGCTAAAAAGTGAGTATTGTCAGCCAGGCTTGGTGACACAGGCCTTTAGTCCCAGCACTCAAGAGGCAGAGGCAGGTGGATGAATGTGAGATAGAGGCCAGCCTGGTCTATACAGCGAGTTCCAAGTCAACTGGGTCTACAGGGAGACCCTGTTTCAACTACCCCCCCCAAAAAAAAAAGTGAGTATGTCATCATATTATCAACGGCAGAGCCAGAGGATGTGTAAAAACTAACACATATCTTCTCTATTTCTTAAGATATTATTCTCGGCGGAGGCCGCTCTTTCTCTTTCTCCGCGGGGCCGCGGTGTCTGCGTCCGCGGCGCTGTGCTCGCTGCACTATCCGGTGCCATCCTAGTCGCTGTGGCGACCCCCGCTTCAGCCGCAATCATGACGGAGCAGATGACCCTTCGTGGGACCCTCAAGGGCCACAACGGCTGGGTAACCCAGATCTCCACCACCCCGCAGTTCCCAGACATGATCCTGTCTGCGTCTGGAGACAAGACCATCATCACGTGGAAGCTGACCAAGGATGAGACCAACTACGGCATACCACAGCGTGCTCTGCGTGGTCATTCCCACTTTGTTCGTGATGTTGCCATCTCTTCTGATGGCCAGTTTGCCCTCTCAGGCTCCTGGGACAGAACATTGCGCCTCTGGGATCTCACAACGGGCACCACGAGACGATTTGTAGACCGTACCAAGGATGTGCTGAGTGGGGCCTTCTCCTCTGACAACCGGCAGATTGTCTCTGGGTCCCGAGACAAAACCATAAAGCTATGGAATACTCTGGGTGTGTGCAAGTAACTGTCCAGGATGAGAGTCATTCGGAATGAGTATCTTGTGTCTGATTCTCTCCGAACAGCAGCAACCCTATCCTCATCTCCTGTGGCTGGGACAAGCTGGTCAAGGTGTGGAACCTGGCTAACTGCAAGCTGAAGACCAATGACATTGGCCACACAGGCTATCTGAACACAGTGATTGTCTCTCCAGATGGATCCCTCTGTGCTTCTGGGGGCAAGGATGGCCAAGCTATGCTATGGGATCTCAATGAAGGCAAGCACCTCTATACACTTGATGGTGGGGATATCATCAATGCCCTGTGCTTAAGCCCCAACCGCTACTGGCTCTGTGCTGCCACGTGCTCCAGTATCAAGATCTGGGTCTTGGAGGGCAAGATCATTGTGGATGAACTGAAGCAGGAAGTTATCAGCACCAGCAGCAAGGCAGAGCCACCTCAGTGCACCTTTCTAGCCTGGTCTGCTGACGGCCAGACTCTATTTGCTGGCTACATAGACAACCTGGTGCGAGTGTGGCAGGTGACTATTGGCACCAGCTAAAATAAAAGTGTTTATGGCAGAGTTTTAGAAATAAAAATGAATTTCTGAAAAAAAAAAAGATTATTCTTTGGCTTCCTGACATAACAATAAAGGGCCACTGGAGACAGCAAACACTGGAGAATATTTTTAAATAATTTTTTTAAAATACTTGTTTGTTCATGAAATAGAACAAACAAGTATTTCTATGTTTATAAAACACAGGGCTTGCAAAAGGCCTTCAGATACAGCATGAATTCCTACTTTTCAATGGAAGATGTTAATATTCCATTGATAATGTGACTTTATAATATTTCTTTCTTATTATTTATTCTCTATTGTGCAGTACACTAAAGATGTAATCTGCTTGTATTTTGTAGCTATAGGGCAAGCCCATATTGATCACAGATGTAGCAACATGATCACAGATATAGCAACTGATCATGGATTAGGTGTGTCATGACTATTATTAGGTCATGATTAATTATATAATTGTAGAGTTAGATGAAGATAACAAATGCTGATATTAGCTGGAGAGATGGCTTATGGTTAAGAGCACTATCTGCTCTTGCTAAGGACCTGGGTTCGAATCCCAGCACCCACACGGCTCTTAACAATGAAAAAGAAAAATGAAAAATCAATTTTTCCTAAAAGAAGTTCATTTGGAAGATGTCTGATAATAAAAAATAGCTTGAAGATTTGTTCCTGCTATAGAAATGCATTGTATTGAAGTTGACTCTATCTGGTATTTAGTGGCATACAAAATAAGAACAGTTTCAGTGTAGTTAACATTTATTTTCAATAAATTAGTGAAGAGAAAGATGAGAAACCTAATGAGATTCGAAGGTTTGAAAAGCCTTCTTGGTTGTTCACCGGAAGTAGATGTTAAGACCCTGTTGCTGAAGGCACCATAAACTTTGTTCGACTCACACAGAAAAATCAGGCTGCAGCTGAACTGGAAACTTCCTCCCTGATGGCTAGGTTTCATAAGTGCCAGAAGGTGATCTGATAGCTGCTAGGGATGAAAAATAATCAGTGGTCCTACCCAGAAGTGGACCTACATACTACAATACCAAATTTCCAGGCAAGATGTACCCACTAGTTCAATAATGGCATGACTATTGTGGGGGTAACTGCTTTCTAATTAAATCTGGGGCTCATTCCACAGGAATGCAATCATACCCAGTACTGTAAACCTATTCAAATGCTCATGAGCCAGGATGTCATGGGCCCTAGGGGAGGACCTACTCTATTGTTTTTCTAAATAACATGTTGTCAATCTGTCTTCTAAATATTTATGCTTATACTCGTAGATTAGTGCTACATTCAGCCTTGATCATAGAAGCTTCTTTTTGCAATGGGCAGTGGTTAATGTAGAGTCTTCCAACCGATCCAAGTGTTGAGACCGTGTGACTATTGAATGCTCAGCCCTCAATGAGGTATCAGTATCACTAATGGCCCCCCATCCAAGGCCCAAGGAACATCATGAAAGATAGGGCAGAAGGAATATATAAAAGCTGGAGGAGTCGGGCGTGGTGGCACATACCTTTAATCCTAGCACTTGGGAGGCAGAGGCAGGCAGATCTTTGTGAGTTCAAGGCCAGCCTTGTCTACAGAGCCAGTTCCAGGACAGCTGGGCTACAGGGAGACCCTGTCTCAAAAAGACAAAAAAAAAAAGCTGGAGGATAGAGGGACAAGCTGTGAAATGGTGTCTCGTGGACATGACATGGCCATTATACTCATGAACTCACGGCAGCTGTGGTTCCCTGCAAAAGTGTTTCAGTCCAAGCCCTTAACATTCCAGCATGAATTGGCTCATTAGGCCTCATCCCTAGCTGAAGAGCTCTTGCTGGTTCCTGGCTGCAAGGGGAGAGGGAGGTTTTTGTCTTCAATGACGTGGCCCCTAGGAAGGAGCCATACTTCAGTAAATAATCCCAAACCCATTTTAATGGACCATTAAAATTCAGTGAGTCAAATAAAAAAGACAGGAAAAAATAAGGAAAACTTGCTGAGAAGCAGGGTGCAGAAGGAGTGGGAGGGATATAAGAGAGGCAGAGGGATATGAATACTGTCAGTTTGTGAGATCCAGAAGCCCATTGGAATGCAGAGACACCTAAGACTGGAGGTCCAAGAACCTGCTCTACCAGACCAGCCTTTGGCTATGCTAAAGCAGGCCACCACTGATTACTCAGGAATCTTCCGCCTTGCCTTCCGACCCACCCCACCCTCACTGAATCCCACTCCCACCTTCTCCCTTAAATTCCCAAGCCAGATGCCATTCTGTGCTTGGCTCTCTCTCTCTCCCCTGAGCCTAGCCCCGGCTACCCTGAATTAAACTTTGCTCCGAAGAACTTAGACCTCATGGCCTTTCATTCCGGGGGGAGTGTGCCGTAACCTTACAAATACAATATATTATATACATGTATAAAATTATCAAAAAATAAATGACAATTGAAGATCCCTATACTCACCACACATAATTCAACCATGTGTGCTGTTCTAACCCCAAGCAATTCCTCCAATATCTGTGAAACAGGGACCATAGAGATCGTAAAATTAATGCAAAGTCATAGCAGGCAGCTTTGCCACCATTCATTCAATTCAGATGTGATGCTCTCTGGTAACTATTGAGCATTTAAGTCCAAACTGTGCTAAGGGATTTGGAATAGTAGCTCATTTAATACAACAGTCCAGTGGCACTAGCCCCATTGCATGGACGAGGAAGCTCAACGACAACAAGTAACATACAGAGAGAGAGTCAGGCTTTTGGAGATTGGAGGAGTCAGGATTCAACACAAGACATATTAGGTCCATTCTACAATACCATGCCATGAAGAAGTCTAGGGGCTGGGGAGATGGCTCAGTGAGTGAAGTGCTTCCCCAGCACCCATGTTAAGAGCCAACTATGACTGTGTGTGTCTGTACCCCCAGCACTTTGGGACAGAGACAAGAGGCTCCTGGGAGCTTGTGGTTGTGTGATGCAGATCCACTCTAGGGGATCTCACAGTATTGGTCCAAGAGTTGGGTTGAAGCAAAATAGACAGCTCCATGTAGCTTAAAGATGGAACTGACAAATATACATATTAATTTTGCATTTATAGCAAAGGGGAAATTCGGCTGTATTTGCCAAAGGCTCAGAATGTAAGCTTGAGTGCCCTTTGGTAGCTCATCTGGTAGGGCTGAGGACTCAAAACATCAGCTCGTGCCATTGTACCTCTCCAGCTAGTGAGACTAGAAAAGCAGGCTAGTGACTTTACTTCTTTCCATTAAGGAGCACCTTAAGAGTAGACAGAATCTTGAGAAAACAAAAACCTTGGTTAATCTGGACTAACCATGTGGCCTTAAACATCCAAAAGGAAAAATATAACCAGAAAAAAAGTATCAGGCTGGTATAACTCAACCTTTTTGGATGCTTAACGAACATACTTAATGCCCATACTAGTTTGGCCAAGGGTCTTAAGGGATAACTGTTCCTTGCCCCCAGAGGTCAACTAAGTCCCAGGGGACTATGCATGGGGGCATCTCTTGAAATGTTCTGCAAATGTGAGTCACCAGTCTTCCCGTGCAGGAAGGTCTTGAAGATCCACATGGGACTTCAGCCAGTGTCCAGTCTATAAAGAGGAAAGTCTGCTCATGCTTCAAAAGGGAAGCCTGGTCTAGCAAGATCTGACTTTGTCCTCGAATGGATGGAGCTGGTAAATGAAAAGCCAAAAGGAGCCAGGGGCTCCCCCCACCCAAAAAAAAAAAAAAAAAAAACCCAAAAAAAACCCCCAAAAAAAAAATAACCTGAGGACCAGATCCTCGATTGACTTTGAGAAAACAAAAACCTTGGTTAATGCTGGGCTAACTTGTGTGGGCCTTAAACATCAAAAGGAAAAGTTAACCAACATAAAATATAGTAAATGCGCTCTGAGAAATATTATTAGCTGGACTATTCGAGGGTATTAAAGGAAGAACTTGTGACGCTATGGTAAGCGGGGAAGAGGGACAAAGGGAAAAAATAAAAAGCACTCGCTTGTCGATTGGCCTGTCGTATACAAAGTTGTTAATCGGCAAGTGGGCAGCTACCTTGGTGGTGCCTAACCTGGCTTATGCCATCTTCATTACACAATGACATGAGGAACACAAGTCTTTGTCAACGCCTTATCTAAGTGCCTGGGGCAGCTTGGAAGTAACTCTTGTCTTAAGCAACAGGAAGTATCTCGACAAACCTCAGATGATGAAATTGAGGAGAATGACATGAGGACGATATTGTTAAAGCCTTGTGGTTGAAGCTAAGACTGACTGGGGTGTATATGCGAGTCGACTCTGTCAGGAGTATATGGTGTGACTACAGCTCATTGTTTGGCTACCCATGTTGTGTCATGGAGGCCAGTACAAGGAAGATAAGACAGGACTTGGTGCTTACTGGACCACATTTTGGTAGACACGAGAAAGGGAAGACCAGTGTGCGAGCACAAGGGCAGGGACTGATAGTTTGTTTGGGGCTTGCGCCAAGGAGGAGCCTTCAAACATTCCTTAAGGAAAACATGACATATGTTTCAGCCTAAAAAAGAAAATATAATAAATCAAAGAAATCATCAACTGAAAAGATGCAATTAACTTGATGATGTCATAATCGATATATGTGTGGCTTGCATATATGCATATTTTGGAGTGATGCAAATTGGAGAGAACACGCAAAACAACCAAAAGACTGGGTCAAAGAATGACTTGAACAGTGAACTTCTTGCCAAAATGGTAAACTTCTGCAGTGAGAATTTAAAATAGACTGGAGCTAAAAGATGTAAGAAATGTATGGTAGAATGCATGAGCTCTGGTGGTGGCGGGGGCAAAGGAGGGGGGAATGGGGCCTAGATTGGACTGGAAATATATGAAATGCACAATGCTTTAATAAAAAATGGCTTTGAAAAAAGGTGACACAGAATCACCTGGCCTAGTGACACACACCTGGTCTGCAGCACTCAGAATAGAGGTCAGGAGCGATCAAATAGTTTTGAAGCAAGCCTGGGCTTGTATGAGCTCTTGTTTTTCTAAAACACAGCAAGAAATAAAACAAAACCCAAAATGAAAAGTATGTACACAGTCATAATGAATGCACCCACCACCTGTTTTCAATTCTTAGCAACTCCTGACCAATTTTGTTTTAGCTAGATCTCCACCCATTTCCTTTGTCCTCTTATTTTGAAGCAAAACCCAGATATGTTATATCTATAAATATTTTAGTATCTCCTAAAAGGCAAAATTCATTTTCAAAAAACACTATCATAAAACCATGGTGACACCTTAAGAAATAGTCATAATTTCTTAATATCATTAAACATAGATGGTATACACCCAGCTTAACAATTAATTTTACATCTCTTTTTCTAGCATTACAATCACTCCATGTATATCTTTATTTAATGTGCATGAGTGTATTGCCTGCATGTACATAAGTGTACCTGTGTCATGCAATGCCCACAAAGGTCAGAAGAGGGTGTCGGATGCCCTGGAACTGGAGTTATGGATGGTTGTTAAGCCACATGTGGAGTGCTGGAATCAAGACCTGAATCTCTGCCAGAGCAGCCAAAGTGCTCTTACTGCTGAAACATCTCTCCATCCATATGTTTTTTCATTTTTCTTTTTTTTAAAATTTTTATTAATTTTCGGGTATGTTATGAATGTACTGTCTACATGTTAGTTTGTGCACCTGTGGTCATGCAATGCCTCGGAAGGTCAGAGAGGATGTCGGATTCTCCTCTGGAATTGGGAGTTAAAGTGTTTTCAAGCGGCCATTTCTTCTCTGCAAGAGCAGTCGATACACTTAACCACTAGGGGCATCTCCTCATGCCCAAGTAATGGTATTTTTTTTTTTTTTTTTTTTTTTTTTGGTCTATTTTTTTTTTTTTTTTTGATTTTTTTGAGACAAGGTTAGGCTGTCCTTGAATTCATTATGTAGATTAGGCTGACCTTAAACTCACTGAGAGATCTAGCGTGGCGCTACATGATCCAAGATGCCTAGGATTAAAGGTGCGATGCACAACCATTTGGCCCCGGTAGTATCTGGGACTAGACGGACTGTTGTCTTCATTGTTTCATTGTTATAGATAACACAGTTCTCGTTGTCAGCCTGAGAAGAATTCTGCAATGGTACTGGATGTTTCTGTTGACACTCAATGGATCATTACATTGGATATAGTGCTATTGGACTCTGTATACACTATTGTAACTCTGGTGGATTATAAACTACGAGTTTCTAACAAGGATCTGAGAGAAGATTTCAGGTTGGAACGTGGGGGACGGGAGTTGGACATCGAAAATACTATGTGGGGGTCGAAGGACGAGGGGTGATGTTCTGACCATGCAGGAGGTGCAAGAAACGAGAAGGTGGTACCTCATTCGATTGTCTTTTATATTGGTGTTTGAGGTCGAGTACGATATTACAAAGCACCACCTCCGAGTCCCAGGGCCGATTCTTGGGGCTAAAAATGGGGGGTTCTATTAGAAGACATGTGTTAGCTGTAGAATGCTAAATTCTCCCATAATGCTCTTTGGGTTACTTAGGATACAGTGTTATGTAGAAACAAGTAAATTGCTATGGGAGGTATAAATGAGAGAGCAGATTCACTAAACAATGATGAAAATGGAGACAGCAAAGTCCAGAATGGAGCGACTGATGGACACATAATGAAGACAGTAATTTAGGCTGAGTGTGTCCAAATGTTTGTGATCCCAGCACAGAGGCAAGAGTAAGAGGGCTCACAGTTTTGAAGGCCAGTTGGTGATTGCATAGCAAGACTCTGGCTCAAAAGAAAAAAAGTAGAAATGAATAAATAGCATTTGTAAATACTCACACTAGCTGCAATATCACTACGCATGTGTATTGTGGCCAACTTGTTTCACATCTTGCTGTTTCTACACTCTGAAAATAAAATATTTTTTTTCTTTTTTTTTCTGAAAATAAAAACAAAGAAACAAAAAAAAAAAAAATCTTAAAAGAAAAAAAAAACATGAAAAAAAAAAACAGAAAGCTTTTTTTTTTTTTTTTTTTTTTTTTTTTTTTTTTTTTTTTAGACAGGGTCCCCTTTTAGTACACATGTCCTGGAGTTGCTCTGTAGACCAGGCCGGCCTTGAACCCACAGAGATTCACCTAATCTCTGCCTCCTGAGTGCGGGGGGAATTAAAGGCGTGCCCCACCATGCCCGGAAAAAACAAAAGCTTAATTTGGTTTGATGGTGTCAGTCTCTTGAAGAGACAAGTCAGAGTTTCAGGCAATGAGTCTGACGAGGTGTTTTGTTGTTGTTGTTGTGTGTTGTTGTTTTTGTTTTTGAAATGTCCTTGTATCTCAGCAGCCTGGAACTCCTATGCAAACCAGGCTCCACTTGAACTCAACAGAGACCCTCCCTGCTACCTCTGTAGTGCTAAATTAAAGGCGTGTTCCCACCTACAAGTACTACTGAAGAACGTTTAATAAATTCTTCTTGAGCAACCTTCTAAACCAGGTAAGTGGAATATAGTATTACGTATAATATAATTAAATATATATATATATATGATAATACTGTGAGGGAAAAAGCTAGAACTAGTCTAGCTAGTTCTGTTAAAGGCAAAGTTCCAACGAATTCTAAAACTATTTCAGGTTAGTTTAGTGTTTAGCTTAAAGTGTGACTTATAACTTCTATCATACTGATATTCGATTCAAATTTGAAAGACTGGTCCTTTTCACTTTTTTTTTCATTCCATGCCATCTACGGTTTCTGTGACAATCTAGAAACTAGTCTGAGAGATCTTTCAAAAAACTGTATTTTTTTTTTTTTGGTCCTTTTGAGACAGGGTTTCCCTTTAGTCTCAGCTAACCTGGGGCTCACTATATAGACCAGGCTGGCCTTGAACTCACAGAGATCCACCTGCCTCTGCCTCCCAAGTGCTGGCATTACAGGCATGTGCCACCATGCCTGGCTAAACTGTATTATTTTTACTTGATAGTGGAAATGTAGTCCCCACATAACATGAACAATCTCATGAAACAAATATGGTTATTACTTTTTCAAGATTTGTACAGTGCCAGAACAGACTAGTTTGTAGAAAACTTTGGGTGCCTGGTTTCAGCTATCACAGACAGAAGACACAGGCATAAAACAAACACCACAAACCAAAAATGACTCTTCACTTGCTAAGCACATTTGGAGTTTGTATTTTAGCGGTTCTAGCACTTTCTCTACCAAACATGGTACCAGCAGTGAGGAACCTACAGTGCCACCTGGTGCCTAGAGGAAGTCTAATGATAGCTGTGATTCACTAGCTATGTATTCATGTCTAGGAAACTCACATATATGAACTCCACAGATAAGGTCAGTTACCAGATATGTGGTCAAGTCACTTATTTCTAATTAGCAATGAAAGAAGTAATATTTAGCTGTTTTGCATATTTCTCTATTTCTGATCCCTAAAAGGACACATACTTCATAGATACCTACCGCAATCTTTTTTTCTTGACATGTGACTAGGTGAAGCTTGGTGCTTCCTGTCGCACGTGTGCTCAGCTGCTCTTGTACATTAAAGCTGACAGCTTCAAAGGCAAGATGACATATAGCTCATCATTTCTAATGAACTGAAGTCACTAATTCCTGGCCTTTGATACACAGAAGACTTTGAGGGCCCTGCATTTGGAGAATTGTCTCTTTTACCATGCAATTTTGAACTCACTCAGTTTCTCCCATCTCACTAGCAAATACTGTGTCACTTTGGACTTGGCAAGGTAAACATCTAATCCTATATACAATTTGATCATCCACCCTAAGCTGTGTTCAGTAGTCTGACAATGTCTTGGGTGTGCTTTGTTATTACCTGTCTCAGGCTATGTAGAAATTCAAATGTCTAGCCATATTTTGAATTCCTTATATAAATAATTTGAAGCCAACGTCTATCATTTAAGAAACCAGTCAACAACCTTTACTCAAGGAAAAAGCCAAAGGCATAGAGAAGCAAACCACCCATTTTTGCACTTTGTTTTGTTTTGAGACAGAGTCTTAGACTGCCTTGACTAGAAAGGCCTTGGTTGACTTAGTATTCACTGTGTAGCCCAGCTTGGCCTCAAACTTCTGGATGTCCACCTGCCTCAGCCTCTCAAGTGCTGGGATTCTAGAATTGTAAACATGATTCACCATGCCCAGCATGCGTTCATATTTTAATGAGGTTAATTCAGATCTTAATTTTTTCCAGAAGGTGAATTGCAAATTAACATTTAAACTATGAAATAATAGCCAGGTATGGTGAGGCATTCTAGTAATCTAAAAACTTGGGAGGGGGAGGAAGGAAGAAACAGCTCAAGGCTATCCAGAGTGACATAACAAGGTGAAGACCAGCCTGGGCAATGGAAGACCCTGTCTTCAAAATGTGGGGGGAAGGGCTAGGGAGATAGCTCAGTGGGTAAAGTATTTACTGTGCAAGTCTGAAGACCTAAATTCAGACCTGCCAGAACCCAAATAAAGCCAGATCCTTCATCTATAATCCCAGCCTCTTATGATGAGATGAGAGGGGAAAGGAGAATCCCTGGAAGCTGACAGGCCAACTGGCCAGAGTATGAGAAGGAAAAAGCAAGAGGCCTTGTCTCAAATGAGGTAGAAGTCAAGAACCCACACCCAAGTTTTCCTCTGACTTCCATACACGCAGTTTGGTATATGTATGCCTGCACTTGCAAGCACAGTCACACAGACAAACACAGACACACAGACAAAGAGGGAGGATAGCAAGAAAGATGAAGAAAGCTGAGGAAATAAACTCTGAGCACTGGATCAAAGTGGAAAGTCGAAATATATCCGAGTGCTGGTGGTAGGATGGTCTACTAGATAGACGTCCCCGTTAGGGTCACTAATGGGTGTCTATCTACACTCTGAGTATATAGTTTTCGCTATTGTTTTCAATTCATCAAAAAGGTTATCTCTCAAGAGCTAATTGAGAGAGGAATTTTATAGGTGCTTGTCTTTTCATTTGTTTGAGTGGTTTGAGTTTTTAAGATAGTTTTATCTTAGAGCCCAGGCTAACCTCAAACTTGTGATCCTTCTGTCTCAGCACCCCCAAGTGCAGCATTCACGCTGGGCATGGTACTGTAATCCCAGCCTTTGGGAATGTGAAACAGGAGGGTAATAAATTTTGAGGCCAGCCTAGGCTTCATGACAAGACTCTGTCTCAAACCAAGAGGCTGGAGGCACTTGTGCAGCCTTTCCAAAAGGAACTAAAAGCTAAGAGGTTATGAAGAAATGGTTCTTATGCTACCTGACGCTAACTGTGTCCTAACCTTGGTCTCTACTTGCATTCTGTTTATTATATTTGTTTCAGACACAGACCCATTCCACCTCAAATTTGAGGTATGAAAGCCCCAAATGGAAAACTGTAACTGCCTTGGCAGAAATAAAGATATTCTAAAGAAACATTTGTGTCTCTCAATCTATCAAGACTATTGACACAAGAGGCCCCAAAGAAATGGGAATTTCCCCAGAAATCCCCCCCCACAAGGAAAAGGCTCCAGCCAGAGGGGGAACTTTTCTCCCACAAAGAGATTTCACACAGTTCAAACAATTTATCAGACCACCTTACAGGATCAGACTGAAGCACAGACAATGAATGATTGGTCAATAGTGGGCAGAACCACGTCTATACCAGGACTGCCTAGATATGCATGGGCTTGCTTCTCTATTTAAATTTTACTCCCACTTCAGGACCCTAAAGATAGATTGGTTCATTAAAAGTCTTTGTCCCTCGGGGCTGGAGAGATGGCCTAGCGGTTAAGAGCGCCGACTGCTCTTGCAGAGGACCGGGTTCGATCCCCAGCACCCACATGGCAGCCGAGAACCATCCGAAACTCCAATTCCAGGAGAACTCCAGTTCCAGGGGAATCCGACGCCTGCTTCTGACCTCCTCGGCATTGCGCGACACGGGTGCACAGACCTGCATGCAGACAGTACATTCATACACATAGAGAAATAAATAAAATTAAAAAAAAAGTCTTTGTCCCTCTTTTCAATGTGGTCACATTGACTACATATCCTTTTACTGTTTTCTCTTATTTAAAAAAAGGCAGCTTTATGAAATGTTTTACTGTTCTTGTCAGGTGAGATCGGAAAGTGCTAGCTCTGTTATCCTTGCTCTGATGGCACTACAGGTGATGGAATGGTTCCATGGTCCAGTTACACACAGAGAGACAGAGGAGGAGGTGGTGGTGGTGGTGATGATGATGATGATGGAGAAGAATATGATATTCTCTTACAGCATACATTATCCATCTGTTTCTCAAAGGAAACCAACCCACAATAAATATATCTGGGTAGGTGTTCCCCCAAGTTCATAGCGTGAAACTTCAACACTAAAGACCATGAGATTAGGAGGTGGTGGGTTCTTTGGGAAGTAACTGGATGATAAGTAGGACTGCATTCATTATTTTTCCCCTTGCTGTCACTTAATACTTGAAAAAAGCTACCTAAGGAAGGAAGGGTTTGTTATAGTCAACAATTTGAAGGCCATCCTAGTGGAAAAGGTGTGGTGGAGAGAGAGGCTGTACCACAGTGGCAGCAGGAGCCTGAGGCAGCCAGTGATGTTTCATCCACAGCCAACGATGTTCCGTCTGCAAACAGGAAGCAGAGAGAGGTGAAGGTCGGTGCCAGTTGACTTCCTCCTTTCCCCATTCTTATTCATCGGACTCCAGCCACCGATGAGATGGGGCCACCCATATTCAAGGTGGGTTTTCTCTCCTCAGTTAAACATTTCTGGAAACACTCTTGCAGACAAGCCCGGAGTGTCTCTTCTGGGGGGTTTCAAATCCAGTCAAGTTGACAATGAAGATTCACCATCACAAGGACTCACATTTGGAATTAGTGTCTGCAGCAAACAGACTCCAGAGCATATTCTTGCTCCTTCTGCCTGAGAAGATACAGCAAAGAAACTTGGTCTATTGTGAGATGGCTCATTAGACACAAGGGCTTGAAGTGAAAGCTTGATGACCTGAGTCTGTAATCCGAATTGGAAAGAGAGAACTGACTTCTGCAAGTTTTCCTCGTACCCCTCTGTGTGCACAATGGCATGCACACATGCGCACACAATAATACTCTTTTTAAAAGAAAAGAAATATGGTCTATGTACCAGAAAGGAGGCCCTCACCACATACCAAATTCACTGGGACCTCAATCTTGAACTGCCTGACTTCCAGGACTATGAGACAGAAATCTGTGTTGTTCATAAGTCATCCAGACTGTGATGTTTTATTATAGCGGCCCAACAAAACGGAATGTTAACTCGATGGATAATATTTATTTATCTGAACATCTAATCATTTCCCCTTCCCTGTCCTATATTAACTTAAAGCAAACCCCACGTGCTAAATTTTTTAAAGTTTATTTTATTTATTATTTTTATTTTATGTGTATGAGAGTTTTGGTTGCAAGCTTGTAAGTACATCATGTGTACAGTGTGCAGTGCCCTGCAGAGGCCAGAAGAGGGTGTCAGATCCCCTGGAACTGGAGTTACAGATGATTGTTAGCCACCATGTGGGTGCTGGGAATTGAACCTGAGTCCTCTGGAAGAACAAACAGCAAGTATTATGAACCACTGAGTTATCTCTCCAGCCCGATTAAGTTGTTTTTTAATTAATTTTATGTCTTGCATGCAAGTGCACCCATATCCTGCAAAGCATGCAGAGGCCAGAAGGGGGCATCAGATCCTTTGAGACTGGGGTTATGGACGATTGTTAGCTGTGCTGGGAATTCCAGAGCCTCTGCTCTTAGCCACTGAGCCATCTCTCTAGCTCACATGTTAAAATTTTATTTTTTTAAACATTTTTTAAATTTATTTATTTATATATATATTTTTTAAATCAAATCTATACCCGTGTTCCCCCATGGCCCCCACCCCACCAGAGCTCATGCATTCTGCCAAACATGCTTTTTATCTCTTTCTCAGTCTTTCTCGATATTCTCCATGTGGAAGTTGACTGTTTTGAGCAGAAGTTCACTATTTCAGTCAGTTCTTTGATGCAGTCCTTTCTGTTGTTGTTGTTTCCGATATGCATCACTCCCAACTGCTTGGACAAAAGCTCAAGGGGCCATGCACAAGAAATACTTACAACTAGGTAACTGGCACTAGCATCCATAGATGAGGGATACCATTCGTCGTTTGTTTTTCTGGGACTGTGTTACTTCACTCAGCATGATGTCCTCTAGCTCCAGCCATTTTCTTGCAAAGCTCATGATGTCATCTTTCTTTACTGCTGCATAGAATTCCATTGTGTAGATGTACCACATTTTCTCTATCCACTCATCAGCTGAGGGGCATTTGGGTTGGTTCCAGCTCCTTGCTATTGTGAAGAGAGCTGAAATAAACATGGCCGTGCGTGTATCTGTGGTGGGGTGAGTCTTGAGGGTACATGCCCAGGAGTGGTATGGCTGGGTCAGGTGACAAGTTCATTCCAAGTCTTCCAAGGCTTCTCCACACTGCTTTCCAGAGTGGCTGTACAGGTTTACATTCCCACCAGCAGTGGATGAGTGTTCCCCTTTCCCCACAACCTCTCCAGCACTTGGTATCATTTGTTTTCTTGATCCTAGCCAGTCTTATTGGAGTAAGACTGGCTAGGAGTTTTTTTTTTTTTAATTTTATTTATTTCTGTATGAATGTACTGCCTGCATGCAGGTCTGTGCACCCATGTCGTGCAATGCCGTGGAGGTCAGAAGAGGGTGTTGGATTCCCCTGGAACTGAAGTTCTCCTGGAATTGGAGTTTCAGACGGTTCTTGGCCACCATGTGGGTGCTGGGGATCAAACCCGGGTCCTCTGTAAGAGCGGTCATCTAATTCCTCACCTGTGAAGTCTCTGTTCAGCTCTTTGCTCCATCTATTGAGTGGGTCATTTGTTTTCTTTCTTCTTTGTTTTTTGAGTAGTTTATATATTCTGGAAATCAATGCTTTGTCAGATGTTTCTGTGTGAAGGTTTCCTCCCACTCTGTGGGATTTCTCTTCACTTCCTTGATTGTTTCTTTTGATGTACAGAAGCTTTTTAGTTTAATGAGGTCAAATTTGTCAATTGTCGACCTTAATTCTTGCGCAGCTGCTGTCTGATTTAGGAAGTCTTTTCCTACACCTATGTCTTGTAGTCTACTGCCAACTTTTTCTTCTATCGCCTTCGGAGTTTGGGGTTTCACGTTGAGGTCTTTGATCCATCTGGAGTTGACTTTTGTACAGGGCCAGAGGTAGGGGTTTAATTTCATTCTTCTACAAGTGGTGATCCAGTTTTGCCAACACCACTTGCTGAAGATGCTGTCTTTTTTCCATTGTGTCTTCTTGGCCCCCTTGTCAAATATGAGATGGCTGAAACTGTATGTGCTCAGGTTTGGATCTTTGGTTTTGTTCCATTGGTCAACAGGTCTGTTTTTGTGCCATTACCAGGCTGTTTTTATGACTATAGCCCTGTAGTATAGTTTGAAGTCTGGTATAGAGATTCCCCCTGTGTAGTTCTTTTCGCTCAGGGTTGTTTTGGCTATTTGGGGTCTTTTGTTTTTCCAAATGAATTTAAGGACTTTTTTTTTCCAAGCTTGTGAAGAAACTCTTGGGGATTTTGATTGGGATTGCATTAAATCTATACAAGAGTTTTGGTAGAATGGACATTTTTACAATGTTAATTTTCCCAATCCATGAGCATGGGAGGTTTTTCCATCTTCTGGTGTCTTCTTCAATTTCTTTCTTTAAAGGTTTAAAATTTTTGTTGTAGAGATCTTTGGTGTCTTTGGTTAGATTTGTTCCTAGGTATTTTATTGTTTTTGAGGCTATTGTGAGTGGGAAGGTCTCTTTGAATTCTTAAAATTTTAATCTGTAGATATACTAAGACTTTTGTTTTATTTTTATTATGTGCATGTGCCTGCTTGTCTGTATGTGCATCGTGTGCAGAAAGTGCCCTTGGAGGACAGAGGAGAACACAAGAACTCTTGGAACTGAATTACATACAGGTGGTGGTGAGCTATCTCATGTAAGTGCTGAGAACTGAACTCCGATCTTCTGCAAGAACAACGAATTCTCTAAATGTATGACCCACCTCTCTAGCCCACAGGATGTTTTAAATCAATCAACTAACCAATCAAATATTTATTTAGTGGTGCTAGGGACAGAATCCAGGGCCTTAGGTAAGCATTCATCTCCTGCCCCCAAACTCTTCTTTTAAAGAACTATCATCTTTATACCATTATTACATTTTTAAATTAGCCATAATTCTTCATACCATCAAATAGACAGTATTTAAGTAGTTTGAATAAGGGTCTAATATAGTCCCACACATGGCAATTAGTTGAAATGCCTTTTGGGTTTGTTTCTCTCTCTTATTTTATTTATTTATTTATTTATTTATTTATTTATTTATTTATTTATTTATTTATTTAGACAGGTCTCACTATGTCATCCTGGCTGGCCTGGAACTCACTGTGAAGACTAGGCTAGCTTTGAACTCAGAAATCCACCTACCTCTACCTCCTGAGTGCTGGGATTAAAGGTGTACACCACTATGCCTGAGTAATTTTGTTTTGATCTATAGTGTCTTTCTACTTTTTTAAGACAGTTTTTAAACAATATGCTTTTCAACTCTATTTATTATTGCACATGGGGGTCTCAGTCTCATGAATTTATAATAGTATATGCAACATCATAATAATGGCTGCTTTGAGGCATTTTAATGGGCCAGGCCCTTTTGGAAGCACTGTGCATATATTATCACATTTTGACTAATTTTTTTTCTAGCACTGAAAACTGAACCCATGGCTTCATGCTTGCTAAGCGTGTACTTTACCACTGAGCTACATGCTTATATTTTCCTAGCTCAGTTAATCCTTACAGCAACCCACTAAGCTGGATATTGTCAGTCTCATTTTATAGACAGAAATCTGAGGGTTAGTTAGAAAAGTGAAGTAATGTGCCTGGAAACACACAGTTAATAAGAAACAGAGCAGGCAATGAAGACCACGTCATTCTGACACCAAAGTCCATGTCCTTCACCTGCAGACTATCTGTGTGAGTAAACGCGTCAGGAGAAATTAATATAGTGCTGACTGAGCACTATGGTATACTCGGTATTTCGTGGATATTTGAAGTCTTCCTATGTTAACAAAAAGAAATTGTATGTTATTGCAAAATAGCCACAGAGCCCAGCTAAGCCAACAGACACAGATTGAGCAACTTCTGTGTCTGTGGAATCTGGTAAAATCATCAGATTTTTGAATAGAGGGAGACAGATATACAAGCTGATTAAATAAAGCATGACTGGTAGGAAATGCTTCAGTCACACTACAGACAAGAGATGGGAGAGGAAAGAAGGTGAATGTGATCAGATTAGAGAAAGATTTCAGAGAATGTGGGGCGGACAAATCCTTTGAGTGATAAGTACAGTATTGGTGAGCCAAGTTTAGGTGATGGGGCCCTTCCAATGAAGTTCCCTGGGCCTCTGTCCCTCCCAATGCTTATACAAAAAGGGGTCAAACCCTCACCTCAACTCTCTCCACAATGCAGTGACTTCCAATGTAGGTGATGGGATCCCAGCCCTGACCAGACAAGCCCAGGTGGGCAGCACATTATCCATCCATTGGGAAATGCTAGTAACTCTGTGTCAGTTTCTTTATTAAAAACCCAGGGTTTTCTTTGGATTGGTCACAGCCATGGAGGGTATCAGGATGGCTGGATGATCTAACATGCTGAGCTCAATAGTAGATAGAGTCCCTTTGACTGTCACTGAACCCAGTGCTACAAACATGCTGATTCAATTCATTTTTCTTTTTTTTTTTTTTTTTTTTTTTTT
>VZQC01015285.1:1156362-1216908 GCA_009823505.1 Rhizomys pruinosus | reverse complement strand
CATTGCAGGTGGTGGAGAGATGGCTCAGCGTAAGAGCATGGAGCTGGGGTTTATGGCTATGTGCGCATTTTAACTCTAGCACTTGGGAGGCAGAGGCAAGCAGATCTTTGTGAGTTCAAGGCCAGCCTGGTCTACAGAGTGAGTTCCAGGACAGCTGGGGCTACAGGGAGACCCTATTTCGAAAAAAAAAAAAAAAAAAAAAGCACTGGCTGCTCTTACAGAGGACCCAGATTTGATTCCAAGCACCCACATAGTGGCTAACAACTGCCCATAACTCCAGCTCCAGGGCATCTGCTGGCATTGCATGATACGAATGCACTTACACACATTCGGGCAATACACTCAAACACGTAAAATAAAAATGTTTATTGTTTTTATAAATAGGGTAGAAACCTACAGAAACTGGAAAATATTTAAATAACTGAAACGATTCTGCTTCCCTCCTTGGCATTGATTTATCCCCAAGCTGACACTGTCATATAGTTTTTGACAACGAAATCACACAATGGTTGAAATATTTTCAACATGAATTTCCACAATACTCTCTCCAAAGGGTAAATTTCTTTCTAAAGCAATGATTTTCATTCACTGTTATGGTACCCTATTTTCCTGAGGAATCAGATTAAATGTGATGATCTCCCCAGAGCATCCGTGGGGCAGTGTGTTATAGAGTCGCTCTATCTTTTGTTGCAGAAAAGGTCAGTGTCTTACTTGAATCCAGCTCCAAGAACAGACTGGGTGACTTAAACAAAGCAGATTTTTTTTTTACAGTTTTCAAAACTGGAATCCCAAGAACAAGCCACAGCAGATTTGGGGGAATTTATTTCCTGTTTCATTTTTGATACTTTCTCCATATGTCCTCAGTAGAAGAATGAGTAGGTGAGAACTCTGGGGTTTATTTTATTTTAAAATTATTATTATTATTATTATCATTATCATTATTGCTGCATGTGTTCACACACTTTCCTGCCACCACAGTTGGTGGAGGTCAGAGAACTTTGCGGAGTCACTTTTCTCCTTCCAACTTTTTTTGTGGGTTCCAGGGATTGAACTCAGTTTCCTAGGCTTTCTTGGCAAATATTTTTACCCACTGAGAAATCTTACTGACTTCTGGTGTCTGTTTTATAAAGGCCCCAATCCTATTTATGGGACTTCACCTTCAAAACCTAATCATCTATCAAAAGCACCAGCTCCTAATAGCATCACCTTAGGTATTAAATTTAAGTGTATAGAGGGGCTGGAGAGATGGCCTAGCAGTTAAGAGTGCCGACTGCCCTTGCAGAGGACCCGGGTTCGATCCCCAGCACCCACATGGCGGCTGAGAACCGTCCATAACTCCAATTCCAGGAGAACTCCAGTTCCAGGGGAATCTGCCGCCCTCTTCTGACCTCCGAGGCATTGCACGACACGGGTGCACAAACCTACATGCAGACAGTACATTCATACACATAAAATAAATAAATAAATAAAAATTTAAAAATTCAGTGTTTTTTAAAATAGAAAGCACTAACTTTCAGACTCTGGCAGCCAGCAAAGGTTGTCAGGGCACTCTGGGATGACCACTGTATTAATTAGTCACTTTTCTGTTGCTGTGATAAAACCAACATGAGCAAGGGAACTTATAAAAGGAAGAGTTTATTTGAGTTTATGATTGATGGTTCCAGGGAATTAGAGTCCATTGTGGCAGGAGGCATGGCAGCCGGGGCTGGAGCAGCAAGCCAAAGGTCACATTTTGCAATGAGCACAGGAAGCAGAGAGACTGAGACTGGAGACTGCAAGGCTTGTTAAACTCACTAAGCCCACCCCCAATGACGTACTTCCTCCAGCACGATCACACCTTCTAAGACCTCCAAGAACAGTGCCACCAACTGGAGACAAAATGTCTGAATACTTAAAGCCTATGGGGGGACACTCTCATTGAAACCACCACAACCACTATGTCCCCTTTGATGTAAGCCTGGCTTTTCTGGCTGTAGGAGTACTGGTGGCTCTTCAGGAACCATCTTGCCCACACTCCTTTCTGAATTGGCACCTGTCCAATGACTGGTTCACAAAATAATATAAATACCTGAATATCTCAGCCCAATTCAGGGCAACTCTGTAAGCAACTCTTTCCAGCCCCAGACCTCCTAGAAAGTCAGTCATGAAGTCTCAGCCAGAAATGCACCTTGGCCTCTCCTTCTACTAATTTCCTCCCTTCTCCTTCCTTCGATTAATGTTGAAGCCCACATGACCTAACAACCATTCTGCAGAATTCGTCTTGGAACTTCCTATCTGGGAACACCAACAGATGACTTAAATTAAATTAAATTAAAACTCATATATTTATATTTCACTCTGGGAAAGTTCCTGTGTGATAAAAAAAAAAAAGTTTGCGTAGCTATTCTGATGATGATCTAATATTTTAAAATCTTACTTTTACAAAATAAGTGCAGTTGAAAATGATTTATATTAAGGAAACAATCATATGCAATATGCCTCAAAGTGGAACTTTGACTCAAAGTGGAATTTACAGGATGTCACCAGGATGCTTTAAATTATTTTATTTGCCTCTTGATCATGTTCCTAAGGTCTAAGTGATGCCCAGTTTCAACCTTGATAGCAAACTTTTTTTTTTTTTTCAGTATGAAATTGCTTTAATGGTGGTCTGTACAAGTGATGTCAGGACAGGACAGCAAGTGCACAGTGGACATGGCTAGCAGACAGGCTGTGAGTGAATAAAGAGTTCACACGCTCCCATGCTTTAGCTGCTAAGACAGCTCTAGGCCACCTCCTCCTCAACCTCCTCCTCAAACTCTTCCTCCTCCTCCTCAGCTGTAGCGTCCTGGTACTGCTGGTACTTCTGGTACTCAGACACCAGGTCATTCATGTTGCTCTCAGGCTCCGTGAACTCCATCTCGTCCATGCCCTCACCCATATACCAGTGCAAGAAGGCCTTGCGCCGGCACATGGCTGTGAACTGCTCCGAAATGCGTTTGAACAGCTCCTGGATAACTGTGCTGTTACCAATGAAGGTGGCGGACATTTTTAGCCCCCAAGGGGGAATGTCACAGACAGCTATTTTCACATTGCTGGGGATCCACTCAACAAAGTAGCTGCTGTTCTTGTTTTGGACGTTAAGCATTTTTTCATCCACCTCCTTCATGGACATGCGACCCCTGAACATGGCAGCCACTGTCAAGTAGCGCCCATGCCGGGGGTCGCAGGCAGCCATCATGTTCTTGGTGTCAAACATCTGCTGGGTAAGCTCAGGCACCGTCAGAGCTCTGTACTGCTGGCTGCCCCGGCTGGTCAGGGGAGCATAGCCAGGCATGAAGAAGTGCAGGCGGGGGAAGGGTACCATATTCACAGCCAGCTTCCGTAGGTCAGCATTTAGCTGGCTAGGGAATCCCAGGCAGGTGGTTACCTCACTCATGGTGGTTGACACGAGGTGATTCAGGTCACCATAAGTGGGTGTGGTCAGCTTTAGGGTTCTGAAGCAGATGTCATAGAGAGCTTCATTATCAATGCAATAGGTCTCATCTGTGTTTTCAACAAGCTGGTGGACTGAAAAGGTGGCATTGTAGGGCTCAACCACTGTGTCTGACACCTTAGGGGAGGGCACCACGCTGAAGGTATTCGTGATTCTGTCTGGGTACTCCTCCCGGATCTTGCTGATGAGGAGGGTACCCATCCCGGACCCAGGCCCCCCACCCAGGGAGTGGGTCAGCTGGAAGCCCTGCAGGCAGTCACAGCTCTCAGCCTCCTTCCTCACAACATCCAGCACTGAGTCAACCAGCTCCGCACCTTCTGTGTAGTGCCCCTTGGCCCAATTTTTTCCAGCCCCACTCTGACCAAAGATGAAGATATCCGGCCTGAAGATCTGCCCGAAGGGCCCGGAGTGCACAGAGTCCATGGTGCCAGGCTCCAGGTCCACGAGCACAGCGCGGGGCACATACTTGCACCGGTGGCCTAGTTGTAGTACACGTTGATGCGCTCCATCTGGAGATCGCTATCCCCGTGATACGTGCCAGTGGGATCAACGCCATGCTCGTCGCTGATCACCTCCCAGAACTTGGCGTCAATCTAGTTGCCGCACTGCCCAGCCTGCAGGTGCACGATCTCCCTCATGGCTGCGGCTGCGGCGGCGACTTCGGAGAGGCTGCAGATCAGAAGCAGGTGTAGAGGAGCAGGCGGGCAGAGTGCTCCATAGCAACTATTAGGAAATCTCCATGTCTTCCTGTGTCCACAGCTTTCTGTTGCTATGACAACAAGAAAAAAAATTTATGATTTGGATGGAAAATGTCCCTTACATGGTCATGTATTTGAATACTAAGTACTTAGCTGGTGATACTATTTGGGGAGGTTGTGGAACCATGAGGCAGTAGGAGGACAAAGATCGAGGTAGTGGGCTACTGCGAGACCCCAGTGGTCTCTCTGCCTCCTGGCCAGTGCCCTGTAACAACTTCTGCAAGCCTCCACCATCACAAACACAGCCACTCTCCTTCCTGTACCTTCCCTGCTTCAACAGACTATACTCTCTCAAACTGTGAGTCAGTTCCTTAAGTTGCTTTAATCGGGTGCTTTGTCACAATAACAAGAACAGTACTGAATATAGAAAGATTTATTTTGGTTCACAGTTTGGGAGGTGCCAGTCCATGATTGATTGGTGTTGTCACTTACCATCATATGGCAAGGTGCCACATCATGGCAGAGAGAACATAATGGGACAGAAGTGCTTACCTCCTGGCTAGGACACAGCGAGAAAAAGAAAGGAAGACACCAAAATCCCACAATTCCTTTCAATCTCTTGGATACTTCCCACCAGGCCCCATCTCCTAAATGTTCCACCATCTCCTGACATTACCCTTGGGAGACATTGGGAGACATTGCAGATCAAAACTATCATATATTTTTTCCAATTATTAGGCAAGAAGTGGTAAATGGTATTGATTTAGCTAGGCCTCCTATTTTTCGAATGTCTTGTTTGTCGTTTAGGCTGTGAATAATTGAACCGGAGCAGAGAAAGAGTATGGCTTTGAAAAAGGCATGGGTGCAAATGTGTAGAAAAGCGAGGTGGGGTTGATTGATCCCTAGCGTTACTACTATCAGACCTAGCTGGCTGGATGGATGTAGAAAATGCTACAAAAAAATAAAATTATTCTAATTTTTTTCCAAGGTCCTGACCAAAAAATTATTCTAATTTTTAAAGTTAAATAAGAAAAATAAATTAACTTTCTCTTTATGACTTCAGTACTGCATATCCCACTTATCTGTGCACAAAGAAGCAAGAATTGTACTTAAAATCATACTCTGAAAATAATGTAGAACTTATACCAAGCATATGGAGCATCTGGTCTGAGGAATTATTTTCTGAACTACATAATCATTATTACCACATCACATCCCATTTGAATGTTGCAAATTGAAAGGATTTAATAAATAAAAAATGAGCCAAGCAAAAAAGTGACACCAGATACATAAACCCCAGATGCAGTAACATAAGAAACATGAAATGCCAAGGCAATATAACTTCTCCAAAAATTAGCAACCTTACAGCAATGGCACCTAGAGAGAGTGAGTTAGATGAAAACCCAGACTAGAACTCAAAGTAATGATTGTTAAGTATATTCAAAGACACAAACAGCTGACTGAAATAACGAAAGTGAGGGATGAAAGGGAATCAATAAAGGGATGGAAATGCTAAAGAAAAAAATATGGAAGGCTGGCAAAATTAAACGGTAATCTGACCTCCGCTGCATTGCACCACACAGGTGCACAAATCTGCATGCAGACAGTGTAGTCAATCCCCCAGGCCTGCTGGGGAATTTCGGGGTCTGACCAAGGAATGGGAATGAGAGGCACAGAATCAAAACACAGACCCTAGGAGTTGGGTGAATGCAGACAGAGGGCGAGCTGTTGCAGACTCGTCTATTGGGGGCAGGGTTAGGGGTTCTGTGCTGTTCCCATTCCTGCTCTCCTCTTGTCATCTTCTGATTGGCCCAGGTCTGCAACGCTGCTTGTAAGATCTCACCTGCCTAGGGCATGTTAGGTTGAGGGACAAGCTCTGCACATGCATAATTTTCAGCATGCTGTCTACTACATTTCCACCCTTTGTATTTAATTTTATGAGAGGAGTGGTCCAGTGGGAGCTCGGGTGCTATGCCTGAACCTTGTTGACCCCACATCTGGCATTCTGACATTTGACTGCGTCTGTCTTAGGTTGCCCTGGTTTTGCAGGGTCTTACCCGTCTTTGACTGGCCAGGCACCAAGGGAAGAGGCCAGGAGCGGCACTGCGGAGGGGAGAGACAAGCTCATTCCCATGAATTGTGGATGGAGAGAGCCAGAAGCAAATCACCTCATCAGGAGGGGTGCATGCAGAGCCCCTATTGACCATTGCTGAGAGGACCTGGGCCTTTGTTTTGTTGACCTGGCATTGGCTGTGGGCAAAGCAAAACAGACACCTGAAGAGAAAAAGTAGGGCCAGGAGGCAGAGGACGCCCCAGGTGACCAATGTAGCAGGGTCAGAAATGGACTATAGCTTAGACCACACCTGAGAAACAAAGCTAGTATCAAAGGCTATGACCTCGGGGCTGGTAGAGTTAAGGGAGATAATTTGAGAACCAAGGGTCAATGTGTAGTTAATAAACTTTTGCAACCAGGGGCCTTTAATAATGTCACCAAGTTCACGATGTAGATGTGTAATATTGAGGACTTGGTAGGGGGTCAGGCAGAATGAGGAAAACCTAGGGTCGCAACTCATCTCTCCCTCTCATTATGTGGCCTTCAAATCCTTGAAGGAAGTTCACAGAGTGGACCACATTTGGTGTCTCCAAGATGGAATGATCTCTGCTAGAGGGGTTGTATTGGGTCCTTAGCACCATGAGTTTAATGCAATTCACCTACTGGTCAATAAATCTGACAAGTGAGTTAAGGATGCATGAGCCACGAGTCAGAGCAACCAGAAGTCCACTGGCAGATCCAGGAAGTCCTCAGCTCTCAGCTGAGAAAGAAACTGGCTCTTTGAGGGGGGGTCTTGACCCTAAGCTGCCTAGACAATTTATTTATTTATTTATTTATTTATTTATTTATTTATTTATTTATTTATTTATATGAATGTAGTGTCTGCATGTAGGTCTGTGCACCCGTGTTGTGCAATGCCGCGGAGGTCAGAAGAGGGTGTCAGATTCCCCTGGAACTGGAGTTCTCCTGGAATTGGAGTTACAGACAGTTCTCAGCCACCACGTGGGTGCTGGGGATCGAACCCAGGTCCTCTGCAAGAGCAGTCGGTGCTCTTAACTGCTAGGCCATCTCTCCAGCCCCTGCTTAGCCAATTTTTAGCTCCTACTTTTATCACATTACCATCTGAGGAGGTTACCCCAATTGCCAAGAGGGAATCAGGGTACCGACCAATCTGACTTCTTCCATGCTGAAAAGGGGTGTAGGAGGTGGTGACTAGGGTACCCCTGCTCAGTGGATCTATCTAAAAGACCCCAAAAAGTAAAGTTACAGAGAGAACAAAATCCTTGACTAGTGCCTGTGAAGGCGAGAGTAGCCAGGTACATTTTCTAGGCAGGGAACCAAGAGAGGAACAGGGTGTTCTCAACCAGGGGTTCCTAAGCATCCATTATTGGGCTTCTTCTATTGTTCATTTGTCCAGGTGGTGTCTGGACTCAGCATCTGCTTTCCAGGAAATTTCAGTAGTCATGGTGGGTGTGAGTTTTCCCTTAGGTAGTTGCTTAAATAGAGAGAAGAAACTTTGTTATTTGGTAACAACAAATCTCATATGACTTTACATGACTTAAAATCTAGTTTTTGGAGGCACAATCTATCAGAATTTAAAGGAAATATAGTGATTACTTATCTTTTGGTTATATTTTTCTCTTGGTCCATACAGTTAGCCCAGATTAACCAATTTTGTTTTCCACCAAATTGGTATGAGCAGTATGTATGGTGGTTATCCATACAGAAAGGCTAAGTTACACCAGCCTAACACTTTTAATTACTGTATAATATTCTAGATAGGGCTTGGACAAAAGTTCAAGCAGCCTTGTATAATACTGACTAGAGGAGGGACTTAACACCATACGTTAAGCAGGCATAACCCGCAAGATCAAATTAAACAATTTCAGGCTTGTTTTAAATGTAAAACTGTTCACTACAATTACTACAAATGGGAGCAATCTTTTTCTTTTTCAGACCCTTTATCATGATTTATAGTTTTCCCAGAAAGACAGGAGTTGTAACACATACCAGAAGACAGGAAATAAACTGATAAAGATTACCAAGTCCATCCAAACTGTCTTCTGGACTGCATGCAGCTGATTCAGGAAGAAAGAATTTAGCCTTTTGAGCCAAATTATCTGGTTAGGTTAAAGGAAATATCAAAAGCAACTCTTGCAAGAGACAAAGTACACTTTTCAGTAGCCATAGGTAACCCAACATTTACCTGTGCCCATTTAATTCAAACCTGTAACAGGGAGTCAGGTTCAAGCCAGGAGAGGACTGAAAATTAACAACTCTGTATATTTGTGATCCTATTCAGGCCACTAGTAAACTAGCTTGAGTTTATACCAATTTAATTTAATACAAGTATCTTATCATTTTTCTATACCTTGAAGTGCCATGTGATATGCATATAAAGGTTGGACAAAATCTGAACACTCTTAAACGAACCTTGAGTAGATATACATTTTGATTTTTAAACTAGTTGACTGAACCTTACAAATTTAAGCTTATTTATATAGTGTCCTTTTTACCTGTCACAACAAACCTCCTCAGACTTTTATCACTATCATAGACTTTTTCATCATCTTCACATAAATCCTTGCTAAAAATATCCTTTTAACATTTTTTCATTTTTTAAATCCCTTTTTGATGCCCTGAGACATAACATTCATAAACAGATTAACCCTTAATTGTGCAGATTTACTAAGTAATTAATACTTATTTTCCATGTAATGAGATGGGACAGTTATTTCAAATAAACTAGTATAAATTGTGAGATGTTCATGCCAGCTTGGGAGCAAGTTTTGAATGATCAGTTTTCTTTGAGTGCTTAGAGGTACTTTAGCTAGGCCTGGCAAAAGTCCCCACATGTGTAACATGTGGAAATAAATTGCACCCTAGAACGAAGTGATTATTCCTTAACATGAACTTAAAATATAAGGACCAAGGACCATAGTGTAATTTAGCAGTTTTAGCTCACATGACAGTTTGCTTCTGAATCAACTTGATATCAAGTAAATCATTATCATTAGATGCAAGCCTATTCATCCATAAAACAAATGTTTAACTAGTTGCAAACCCCAAATTTCAGGACCTTGATGAAAACTCTAAATTACAGATGCAAACTTAAATCAGAATAAAATATGACTCTTAAGTTTATAACAGTCAACATAACAACACTTTAACCTTCACATTTTATACAGTACTGAGGTCGTCTAGCTGTGAGGCAAATTTTCCTATTTTTAATTTAGGATTAAATTGGGTCAGTTATTTGTTTCTGACTCAGAAATTCTACAGTAAAGATCTCTACACCTAAAGACCTTGGCTGTGCTAGGATTAAAGGCTTGCTAGGATTAAAGGTGTGGCCAACCACACCTGGCTGGGGAACTTCCAGGAGTAGCCAGACTAGCAGGACACCAGGTCAAACCCAGGGAGGTATGTTTGCTTCCTAAAAAGAGGAAGGGGGTGGGGGAAACAGGAAACACAATAAAGCCCATTAGCTACCCCAGGAGCTGGGCCAGGCCATTCTGGTATCAGTTCTCCACCCAAACCAGACCAAGATATCCACATGCCTTTGCCTCCTGAGTGCTGGAAGAGAGTTTGGAAAGTTTTATTTATTTATTTTTTTGGAGTACCCAAGTTATACCACTAAAATATTTATATTTCTGATTAGGTGTGTCAGAATAAGATTTTATTAAGTATGAGGGCTTAAGGCACTTACACCCTCCAAACAGGTTCTTATCCATAAGCTGAAGTGAGCTTCAATACTTTAAAGACTCAAACACATTCAAAACATCAGGAGCCTGGGGCAAGAGGGCTGCTCTATCATCTTAAAGTGATCACAACAATTTTTCATCTTTTTTGAGACAAGGTCTCCCTGTAGCTCTGGCTTTCCTGGAGATCAGGCTGGCTTTGAACCCACAAAGATCTACCTTACTCTGCCTCCCAAGTGCTAGGATTAACGGTATGCACCACCACACCCAGCTAGGAGACTAAAAGCATGGAATGAAGTACAGTTTTCATGAATTTGATTCACCCAGTTCTCTGAGACCAACTCTTCCTCAACACAAACACACTGCCTGCCCACGAGATTAGCAAGGAGGGCACAGACCCAGAAAGGCCCCTTTTCCTCTCATGAGGAAAAAGGGAGGGAGGGAAACAGGCTCAAAAATTCTTGCAGAAACATAACAGAGCCCAAAAGCTGTTTCAGATGGCCTCCCTCACTCCTTGGAGGCAAAAGCCTATAATGCACCCCCAGAAGCCATACAGCACCCCAACTGATCCCAGTACCAGACCACAAAATGGGTCTCTAGCAGAGATGGAAAGGTTGCCACGTGGGCACTCCAGAGAGCTCAGGAATTCCACAAGCTCTAAAGACCTCCTCCCAAGCCAGACCAGGATTCCTGACTAACTGCTGATGCAAATTTTACTAGGTAGTAAGAAGCAGATTATCTCTGGTCCTTTGAGATAGCAGCTGGGTGGAGGAAATTCACCAAAGAAGACCAGATTGGCTGACCTTGAGCTCACAAAGAACTGCCTGCCTCAGCTTCCCAAGGATTGGCATTAAAGGTGTGTGCCACCACATCTGGTCCCAGAAGTCATTCCCAGTCCCAAAGGCTAGTTAACCTTAAATCAGGGATATATCCACTCAGAAAATCTGGCCTGCAGGTCTCAAAAATAAATAAATAAATAAATAAATAAATAAATAAATAAATAAATAAGGTAATTCCAAAGCAAGCAAGTTACCTCACAGAATCCCTTTTGAAAGCAGACACAAACCAAATTTTAGGCTTCTAAATGCATTTTTAAATATCAATTTTTAAAGTTTGCACATGCATATCTAGTCTGGCATGCCAAAATGAATGATTCTGTGCACTTTAAAGGATTGAAACTTGAAGTGGCCACTTTGACAGAACATGAGACAATTATAATTACCGATTTACAAACACACATAAAAACTTAGACGCACACTTAGACACACAGAAGAACAGTTACCATAAACACAAGACATATTTAGATCAAGAGAAGAAATGCTGTGTGCATGGAGCCAATGTCCTGTTGGTCCCAGAACCAAAGATCCAGATCCCTTGCCTGGATTCCAAATCACTGAGGTGAACTCCATGTTTGCACTTTACCAGTGGAGAGTTAGGGTGTCCCCCATCTCCACGCTCTACTAACCGAGAGCCCCAGACCAGAAACTTGAGTTTAAGTATAAAGAAAAAAAAAAGAATTGAACTCTTTCTTACCCAAAAGACACAGCCAGCCAAATGAGATGTCTCTAGTCCCTCTGGTGGGAGAGAGCTTCCTGGGCCCCCTTCCTAGGGTATATTGGTGGGGGGCAAATGAGTATCCCAAGCAGGGGGCAGCTGAAGGGACTTTGGGGGGATGATGGGGGGAAACTTCCTAATCCTGGTGAAAGTCAGGGACACAGGGCAGGGCCAACTTCTCCTCCATGTTCTTGTGGCAGGCTGAGTTATGCTCATGCAGAGAGCCAATGCAATTGGCCTTCTCCCAAATGAATCCAGGTCCTGGGATTTCATTTTAAGGCCACGGGTCTGTAGGAGTGGGGCAGCCTTCCATGGCTCCCAAATGTTGGGAGGAATATTATCCATGAGGGAAGGAAATGGTAAGGGAGGAGAGGGGTGGGGGGTGCAGCAGGTGCTCACCCTAAATCAAATGCAGAAAGGGGCCTACTCACCGATCAAGGAAGGAAGGGGGTGCCTCGCCAGTATTGGGGGGGAGGAAGGGGGTGTCTGAAAAACCACATTGGGCTCCAGATGTAGTTAATCCCCCAGGCCTGCTGGGGAATTTCAGGATCTGATGAAGGAATGGGGGTGAGAGGTGCAGAGTCAAAACACAGACCCTGGGAGTTGGGTGAATGCAGACAGAGGGTAAGCTGTCTCAGACTCATTTATTGGGGACAGGGTTAGGGGTTATGTACTGTTCGAATCCCTGCTCTCCTCTTGTCATCTTCTGATTGGCCCAGGTCTACAATGCTGCTTATATGATCTCACCTGCCTAGGGCATGTTAGGTTGATGAGGGACAAGCTCTGTGCATGCATAATTCTCAGCATACTGGCTATACTACAAACAGCACATTCATACACACACAAAAACAAATACATTTTAAAAATTAAAAAAAAGAAAATGTTGGAAGCTGAACCTGGTGATATACACCTACAATTCCAGGAAACAGGAAGTAAAGAAGTAGGCTCATGTCTCCAAAGCCAGACTGTGTATAGTGTATAGAAAGACCCTGTCATTTTTTTTTTTTTTTGGTCTTTTTGAGACAGGGTCTCCATTTCTGGGCCTGGAGCTCACTATGTAATCCAGGCTGGCCTTGAACTCATAGAGATCCACCTGCCTCTGCCTCCCAAGTGCTAGGATTAAAGGCATTGTGCCACCATGCCTGGTGAGAAAGACCCTGTCTTTAGAAAACCACAAACAGCTGGGGTGTGGTGGTGCATGCCTTTAATCCTAGCACTTGGGAGGCAGAGGCAGGCAGACCTTTGTGAGTTCAAGGCCAGCCTGGTCTACAGAGTGAGTTCCAGAACATCTGTGGCTACAGGGAGACCCTGTCTCAAAAACACCAAAAAAAAAAAAAAAAANTGGCCTTCTCCCAAATGGAATCAGGTCCTGGGATTTTCATTCTTCCGCCAGGGTTGTCAGGAGTGGTGCAGCCTTCCCACGCGCTCCCAACTGTGGGCAGGAAGGATATTACTCCATGAGGGAAGGGAAAGTAATGGTACGGAGGAGGAGGGGTGGGGGGGGGGGCCAGGTGCTCACCCTCACATGGCCAAAAGAACAAAGAACAGAAATGGGGGCCTACTCACTGATCAGGGAAGGGGGTGCCTCGCCAGTATTGGGGGGGAGGAAGGGGGTGTCTGAAAAACCACATTGGGCTCCAGATGTAGTCAATCCCCCAGCCGCTGGTGGGAACTCTCTCTAGGATTCTGACGAATGGTAACTGTGGGTGAGACGGTGCATAGTCAAAACCACAGACCCTGGGGAGTGGGTCTAAGCCACGACCCAGAGGGGTTTCAAGTGTCTCCGACTCCTTTATGTGGGACAGGGTTTAGGGGGTTATGTTACTGTTCGAATCTCCATGCTCTCCTCCTTGACCTTTGATGGCCCAGGGTCTTCCACGCGCTTATCTGATCTCACCTGCTAGGGCATGTCGGTTTGATGAGGGAACAAGTCTGGCATGCTATCTCCGCATACTGCTATACTACAACCAGCACATTCATCACAACAAAAACAAAACACTTTTAAAAAAAAATTAAAAAAACACGAAAAATGTGGAACGCTGAACCTGGTGAAACACCACCACATTCCAGGGAAACAGGAAGTTAAAGAAATGTCGCTATGTCTCCAAAGCCAGACCTGTGTATAAGTTTAGAAACCTGTCATTTTTTTTTTTTTTTTTTTGGTCTTTTTGAGCCAGGGCTTCCTAGTTTGGGCCGGAGCTAACTAGTAACCGGCTGCCTGAAATCATAGCGATTCCACCTGCCTCTGCCTCCCAGATGCTAGGATTAATAGGCATGGCCACCAGGCCTGGCAGAGTAGAATAGACCCTGTTTTTAGAGCCAAATCCAAAACGCTTGGGCCGTTGGCTGGGATCCATATCCTAGCACTTGGGAGGCAGAGGCAGGCAGACCTTTGTGAGTCATAAGTACAGCTGGTCTACAGAGTGAGTCCAGAACAGCTGGAGCTACAAAAAAAAAAAAAAAAAAAAAACACGCAAAAAAAAAAAAAAAAAAAAAAAAAAGAAAGCCACAAACAAATGAAAAAACTGGAAGTTTGAGTATGTCCCAGAATCATGTTGAAGTTATTTGCAGGAGTAATCTGAGACCTGGGACAATAGCTTCTTTGTTTGTGTCTGCCAATTACCAGGGCTCTACTGATAATAGGGATTTCCTTAATCCAATTTCAGAATTTGAATGTTTCTGGGTCAGGGGATCAGACAAAGCTGACTCAGGTTGCAGGTTTATTTTTGGTGCTTTTATTTCTGGGAGGCTGCCTTTTGCCATCTCCAGCACCCCAGCCAGAATGTTCACCTTGTCCTCCACAAGGAGGAGCTGTGGGCAGCATCATTAGTGTCTGGGGCACTCGAGAGCATGCGTCCCCAGTGAGTGTTTTCCTCTCCCTTCTCCACTTCCAATTCCAATTCCACTTTCTTCCTTGTTTTGACTCAGTTGTTCCTCATTATCTCATCGGTTATTTGATATTGGTAGAGAGAGAATTTTCAAATTCTGCTTTTTAATTGTGTCTATCTACAGGGTGGAGCTTATTTATCTAGTCTGTCATTACCCAAAACACAGTTAAAATGTATTTAGAGGGAAATATTGTTTCCCAGTTCTTGGCCTCTTATTCAAAGAACTGAAAATAAGGGCTCACACAGATTCCCAAAAGTTGCAGGATAATTTTCTTAAAGCAAACCAACAGTACAGATTAAAGAGGGATAGGCTGTGGAGGTTGACAGTAGGTCACATGACCAAAAGTACTCACGTACCTCCATTATTGTTCAGAGCTTCCTTTTATAGGGTTCAAGAGAATATGGAGTTTGGTCCCTAAGGGGGTAGTGAGGGTGCCTCACTGTTTTAATAGATTAGTTCACTGTGTTAGTTACTTTCTATTGCTTTGATAAAACACTGACTAAGAGCACATTGGGGAGGAAAGGTTTATAATATATCATATTATATTATTATTATTTTGTATCATATTATATTATATACTGTTGGGTCCTGGCCCCCAGGGGATCTGCTGGCCAGTTTGTTGACCAAGTGCTTATCTTGCTGGAACATCTTGTTACCCTGCTTCCAAGAAGGCCCGACCCACCCACGACAGTGAACCACCTGTGCCTGGGGGCGTGAACCTCTGACCTTGTTTTTTTCACTTGTGCTGTAAGCCTGTATATAAGGCTCCCCTGTATCTTCAATAAATGGCATCTGGCATTCTCTCAGTATGGATGACCCACTGTCTTGTCTCCCTTTAAATCCTCAGCCCCTCACCCAACACTTTGGGAAATGAAGTAGCACAGGCGCTACAAGTGGAGGTCCCACCTAGATCGGGAAAGAAGAGAAGACTGCTGAAGGATCTCACCCAAGAAGGCTGGCCATCACTTCGGATAAGGTAAGGAGCAGGTGTATTGAAAATGGGTGTCGCTAGTTCTCATTCTCTTTTGGTGAAGCAACTGGTTGAACTTTTAAAGAAACAAGGCACAGGAATTAAACATAAGAAAGAAACAAGGCACAGGAATTAAACATAAGACAGCTAAAGATTTCATAAAAACCTTACAAAAAACTCATCCCTGNAAAAAAAAAGGAAGCTCAAAACCAAACACCTGAGAATTAAGGCAGCCCTCAGCAAAAATGAATAATGGAGGTATCATCATACCTGATTTCAAGTTAAGCTACAGAGCCACAGTAAATAAAAAATGGATCATGACTGACACAAAAACAGATATATTCATCAATGGACTAGAAAAGAGGAATCAGAGCTGGGCGTGGTGGTGCACTCCTTCAATCCCAGCATTCGGGAGGTAGAGGTGGGTAGCCCTCTTTGAATTCAAGGCCAGCCTGGTCTCCATAGTGAGTTCCAGGACAGCTGGGGCTACAAGGAGACCCTGTCTCAAAAATACAAAAAAAAAAAAAAAGAAAGAAAAGAGGAACCTGATAGTATCCCGGTGGTGACCTCACAAATGGGGACACCATCGTGGGTCGTGGAGATCAGTTTGGTAAGCTAGAATCTCTGCAAGATGGAAAATAACACTTTTAAGGAAGCTATGTTCCAGGAGGAATTGTTTTGTGATGTATGGCATGTGTTTGTTGACTGTGTTGTGGCTTGCTGTGGCTGTTGTGTTTCAAGTTGTGGCATGGAGAGAGTTTAGCCTCTCCAAGTCAGTGAAGGCATGGACTAAGGATGAATGCAGAGGGAATTCTCCTATTGACTCTGGTGGTGAGCCTGTGGATGGCACTGATGGAGATTTGGCCTGTGTGCCGGAGACCCTTTCTCTGATAGGCTTTGGGAAGCTTGCATTCTCTTGTGGATTTTCACCCACTTGGTGGGACATGATTATGCAGCCCGTGGGTGCTGATTTGGCTTCCCTGGATTTGGGGTGTCTGTTGCTTCCCCAGCCTTCCCAGGTGGTGGGTATTCAGAGAAATTGTGAGAGGAGCCCTTCCTCTCCTGTCCATTTGCTAGAGGTTTTGAAATGTGCTTGGAACCTGCCCTGCAGCCTGGGGTCCTGGCTTCCACCTTCTGTCCACAGTTCAGGTGGTGAAGGTCACAGAGGCTGGAAGGACAGGCGTGCCTGTGGAGCATTTTGCAGCAAGCATTCCACAGAGGTGTTCATTTGCACCTTTGCACAGACAGGCTTGGGTTGTAGAGGCAACCACCCAGGAATTAATCTATCAACATTGGCTTGCATGGAAACTTGTGAAAAGCCAGCCACAGTCTAAATGTGTTTTTAAAAAAGGTGTCCTCCTTAAAAATTTTTCTGTAGATAGTGTAAAATAGTGTTTAATTCTGCTGAAGTTTCCTTTTTTTCTGCTAAACTTCCCCCAAGATCTTGTCTAGAGGCCAGTCTTCTATGATGCAACTTGAGCTTGTAAATTCCAGGCTTGGTGGTGGCCCTCGCCTTTAATCCAAATGGATGTCTGTGAGTTCAGGGCAGCCTAGTCTACAGAGTGACCTCCCGGCCAGCTCTGACTGTAAGAAAGCCCTGCCTTGAAAAGACTAAAGGCAGAATATGAAGCTGTTACATTTTTCAGTTTGTAGCTGTTTGTAGATATTCTGGTTAATCTAGTCCAATGTTTGTTCTGTGCCCCTCTCCTGCTCTGGAAACAGCGGATGGCTGGTGGGGAAAGGGCTGGCTTTACAGTATTCTGTGTTTCACTGGGAAACATAAAGTCTCAGGCAAGAGCCCGGGGCAGTGTTCATTGTGTTTTAAAGGTGCAGCTTTGATTCCAATACTTGGGAGACAGACTGTGGACCTGCACCCTAACAAGCTCTATCACTTAAGTAATTGGAATCCATCTCAGCATGTTTAACTTAAATTCTAGGAGAATTTACAGGCCTTGAAGATCTAACAAAACAAACTTGCTCCAATAAATTGTCTTTTTTAAAGGAACATTGGTAAAATTCTCTTTAACAATGTAAATTTATTGATATTTTGGTTCAATTTAAATAAATTTTTTTGAATAAAACTGTTTTATGTTTCTTTAAGCCCATCTTCAAGCTGCATGTATGTGTGACTGAATGCGAGTTCCCACTTTCAATTCATTATAGTCCTACAGGTTTAAATCTATTTAGCTGCCTATAAACAAAAATAGATTCAATTCATAGAAAATGTTTGTTTTATACCCCTTAGTGTTAACAATTTTTAATTGGGTTTATAGTATGCATATTATTCAGTTTAATTACAGATTGTTGTTAATTATTATTAGTAATTGTTATTAATAGTTATGGTTGTTATTGAATATAATTATTGATAATAATTGATAAAAATTCAGTCTAATGGTAAATTGTTCATTGTTGGCTATTATTGACAATTATTCATAATTATTAATGATTGTTGTGACTAATAATGGTTAATAGTAATTATTGATAATTAATAATTAATAATGATTATAATTGTGATTATGAATAATTATTATTCTTCCAAAGTCCTTAATAGCAAGACAAGATGGATCGTTCCAAGACTACAAACAACTTTGGCCTGTCTACTTTTGGGAATCCTCAATCTTTAGATTTGTAAATAATATAGGGACAGTTAGGCTTAGCAGAGGGACAGCTTAGGAGTAATTAATCAGAAGGGACAGGATAGGGAAAGAATAGTAAACTTTAGGTATAGTTCATTGAAGGCAAGTGGTTGCAAATGGGCTTAAGAGGTGGCATATGGATCTCAGCTGTTTTATGAGTTACTAGGACATTTATTCTAATTATTTAAAAATAACCCTAAAGCAAATTATAAAAATTTCATATTTTTCATTGGACATCAAATGATATGACTTTCTTCTCTTACAGGTCAACCTAAAAAATCTTATGTATGTATGTGTGTATGTATGTATGTGCGTGCACACGTGTGTATGGATGTGTGTACTTGTGTTCTAAGTATATTATGTTAACAGCCATGATACTAGCAAAAACATAGCCTCTGAGTTGGAACGTGGCCCTTCCTTCTCAAGACGCAAATTTATGTTAAACAGCCAAAACATAATTCAATTTCAACAAAGGTTATAGGTTATCTATTAAAAATTTTAAAATAAAATTGGGGCTGGAGAGATGGCCTAGCAGTTAAGAGTGCCAACCGCTCTTACAGAGGACCTGGGTTCGATCCCCAGCACCCACATGGAGGCTGAGAACCGTCTGAAACTCCAATTCCAGGAGAGCTCCAGTTCCAGGTGAGTCCGACACCCTCTTCTGACCTCCGCAGCATTGCATGACACGGGTGCACAAACTTGCATGCAGAAAGTACATTCATACACATACAGAAATAAATAAAATTAAAAAATTTAAAATAATGGATCTACACTGCCACCTACTGGTTACGCCCTTTGAACATCTAAAACAAAGATGCAACCAGGTTTTCATTGTATTAAAGTGTTAATAAGTTTTTGGGTATTTGGGAATAAAAAATAAAAGGTATAAAAATTAAAAAAAATATTGAATTCCAATTAACATCTTTGTGGAATTCGCAGCTGCCATTTTTCTTTTTAATTTTTTTGCATGCATACAGGCTAAGCCTGCATTTTGTTCAGATGACCAGTGGGTAGCTGGTGTTGAGGCATGCATTTCATTTGGGTGACCAGTTAGTTTGGAAAAAGGCTCCCTTTGTGGACCACCAACCTGGGAAGCTGGTGTGAAATTCCTGTCCTGGACTTGGGCAGGTGGAAAGTTACGGCCAAGAGTGGGAAACGTGTCTCATTGTCCCAGGCTAAGGACGTGAGTAGGAAGTTACCTCTCTGGTCGGGTCACAGAAGTGACCAACTGTCCTCTACGCAATGAGGCCACAATGTCCACAAAGTGGTCACCGTGTGTCCCCTCCCCTTAGACAAAGGAAGCTTCCTAGAAGCTCCCACAGAAAACAAAAACAAAAACAAAAAACAAAAAAAATTCAAGATGGTTATGATGGTAACAACTTCTCACAGGACATATCTAGCCAATCTTTAATTAACTGATAGGCATAAGAACTGTAAAAAATTTTATTAAGAGCTAGATATTGAAAAATCTTTAAAGCAGGTTTTCATGCCAGGCCTGGAAAAGGCCAAGAGCTTGGAGAAAGATAGTTATTAAAATCTACTTTGTAAGGTTTGCAGTTTAAAATGGTAATACATTTGAACTAATTGGGAATATAAAATATTGTTTTATTTGTAATCTGTATTGAATTTCCAATAATAACTTTGGGGTTAAGGTACACAAATGGTCTCTATATTTTTCTGTTATACAGTATCACCTTGTAACATTTTTCCTTTACTTGTAGGATAATTTAAAGAAATTACGTTTAAGTTCACTTCCCGAATAAGTAGCATACAGTTAATGAAAAACAATTTGGGTGAATTTGATGAAAGCTTGCACCTTGGTTCCTGTTCATGGGTATGTGTAGTACAACTTAGGCATGTATAGGTCAAAACATAAAATTTTAAAAAACAAAAGAGGGAGGTGGTATAATATCCCTTCTGTATTCCAAATCTTTTAATAAATTTTTAATTTTGAGGTCTTGAAACTAACAATGGGAGATTTGTATGTTCCCACAGGTAAAAACACCAACCTAAATGCCTGAAAATGCATGACTTTTGGCTGTGCAGGATGGACTGGGAAATACCAGCAGAGAGGCTGACCCATCTGAACATTAAAGAAAAAGGAACCTCAGATTGCCTGAGTCACAGACACTGAGCATCTCTCTGAATTCTATTTGGGATAACTGTTTATAATGGACCCTAATGAAGTTTACCTTTCAGATGCTGAGAAACCTTCCTACCTCTCCCCTTTATAGGAAAAAGAAAAACATGATGATAATGAAGTCATTGCCCAACTGTAAATTAGAGCCAACTGTTATAGTCATAATTTCTCTTTTTTTCATATAAATTTATTTTTTTTATCAAATCTAGACCTGTGTCCCCCCCCATTCCCCCACCCCACCAGAGCTCATGCATTCTGCCAAACATGCTTTTCATCTCTTTCTCAATCTTTCTCAATATTCTCCATGAGCAGAAGTTCACTGTTTCAGTCAGTTCTTCGATGCAGTCCTTTCTGTTGTTATTGTTGTTGTTTCCAGTATGCATCACTCCCAACTGCTTTGGACAAAAGCTCAAGGGGCCGTGCACAAGAAATACTTACAACTAGGTAATTTGCACTAGCATCCACAGATGAGGGATACCATTCGTTGTTTGTTTTTCTGGGACTGTGTTACTTCACTCAGCCTGATGTCCTCCAGCACTAGCCATTTTCCTGCAAAGCTCATGATGTCATCTTTCTTTACTGCTGCATAGAACTCCATTGTGTAGATGTACCACATTTTCTCTATCCACTCATCAGTCGAGGGGCATTTGGGTTGGTTCCAGCTCCTTGCTATTGTGAAGAGAGCTGAAATAAACATGGCCATGCATGTATCTCTGTAGTGGGGTGAGTCTTGAGGGTACATGCCGAGGAGTGGTATGGCTGGGTCAGGTGGCAAGTTCATTCCAAGTCTTCCAAGTGTTCAGTGTGGAGAATAGTGGCTGTATGAGTTTACATTCCATAGTGGCTGTATGAGTTTACATTCCCACCAGCAGTGGATGAGTGTTTCCCTTTCCCCACAACCTCTCCAGCACTTGATATCATTTGTTTTCTTGATCCTAGCCAGTCTTATTGGAGTAAGATGTATCTTAAAGTGGTTTTGATTTGCATTTCCTTAATGATTAGTGATGTTGAACACTTCTTAAGGTGTTTCTCAGCCATCTCTAATTCTTCACTTGTGAAGTCTCTGTTCAGTTCTTTGCTCCATTTGATATGATCTGCCTGCCTCTGCCTCTGGAGTGCTGGGACTAAAGGTATTGCTGCACCACGCCCAGCACTAAAGGTGGTTCTTTTTTTTTTTTTGTCTTTTCAAGACAGGGTCTCCCTGTAGCCCCAGCTGGCCTTGAACTCACAAAGATCTGCCTGCCTCTGCCTCCCAAGTGCTAGGATTAAAGGTATGCACCACCACACCTGGCTAAGACGGTTCTTAGCCGCCAAGTTGATGCTGGGAATTGAACCTTGGGTCCTTTGAAAGAGCAGCCAGCGCTCTCAACCGTTGAGCCATCTCTCCAGCCCTCAAGTGTGTTCTTTTCAACCAGATTTTAATCAAATATGCTCCCTTACGTAATTGTGAATTGAATCACCCATGAAGAAAGGACAAATTGATTTCTAAATTTATTGCACTGAGATAATTCATTCTCTATTCACAGAAACTGTATATTAAATCTTCTGTAAAGTAAACGATGATGTATTTTCATATACAATATTTATTCATGATGCCTCTTATTTGGAATTTAGTTTACACAGGGCATCTTGGAATGACAAGACCATATTTACTAAATCAAGGGGTTCCTTTAATGTATTTGTGGAAGCATGAAGATAGGCAACAGGAATTGGTAAAAATGCTGCAGGGAGCAACAGTCTCAGGAAAAACTCTGAATCCTAAAGGAGGATCCTTTTTAAATCCTTTTTTTCTTGGTAGGGGCAGCACTTGCCTTAATGGATCTGGCAGAACTGGGAAGTTTTAATTTCAAGTATAAGAAAAGAGCTTGAAATTACTAAGTAATTGTATTTCTCAGAAGTTTGTTCAAGTAAATGTAGCAAATCTTCGGTTGTGGGTCACACAAGTCACTATTGCAAGGAAGCAGCTGAAAAAACTACCTATGCAGGTAGGTGAAATAAGGGCACAGATGTCCCTAAGTCACTCACCAGTCACTTCTGAGTTATATGACCTATGAAAATGACATCTGTTGCCAGGGGAGGGAAAATAAAGCTTCCCTGATGGTTACCTCTAGGTTGGGGACTTCTCACAAGCCTCTAGTTATCCAGTCTTCGCCCCCAAGCAATATGCTGGGTTCAAGTGAAACCAGTTTTTCAGGCAACCGCCTTCCTTTCTCCCTCAGCGAACTAAAAACGATTTGGGGGTTTGGATTAATTGTTGAAATATCACTGGTGCGTCTGCACTACTCAGAAGGCGGGACTGCACAACGCGCAGGCTGAAAGAATACCGCGAGCAGCTCTCAGCGCTGTAGCTCTAAGGCACCAAAGGCAATGGGGACGGAAAGAGGAGCAGGGCAAACCCGAGGAGCAGCGCTGCATCCTGGGAGTTGTAGTCCCTCACTGGGCCGAGGTCAGTAGTTTTAACCGGCCTTCGCACTACATCTCCCAGGAATCTGCGCGCGGCGGCGGAGGTGAGCGGAGGGGGCGCCTGGTGATGAGCTACCGCGGGGGAGGGGGCCTGGAGCGGTGGAGCAGTTGCAGCCGCTGGGAGACGTTGACATCTTGCGTCTCTGAGGACCGAGGGAACCTCGCATGAGCCGCAAACCCGGGCCTTACGGGTTCTCTGGCCCACGCCTTCTCCGTTGACGTCCGACATGGCAGCGCATCCAGCCGTCGCCGGGCTCTCCGGGCACCCGGGCCCCGCGTCCCGGGAGCGATGAAGCGATAACACCGCGGCCTGGCTCCTCACGCGCCCCGGGCTGCCCCGGCAAGGAGCAGTTCGCCGGCCGCTCCGCCGCGGTCCCGCCCCGCGCCGCCCCGTCCCGCCCCCTAGGGGCGCTGCCCGCGGGCACCCGCCGCCCATGCCGCCCGTGCCACCCTGCCGTCCCGTCGCCCACCGCTGACCCGCCGGCCTCGGACGACCACTCTCCTGCCTCCAAGATGTGGCACAGCGTGGGGCTGACCCTGCTGGTGTTCGTGGCCACGCTACTGATCGTCCTGCTGCTGATGGTGTGCGGTGAGTTGGGGGAGCCCGCACCAGCTTGCGGGGCTGCTGGGTCTCCGTTACCAGCCAGCCCTGAAGGTGGGCACAGCCAGGGGCTTTTGACCTTGCTGGTCTCCCGTCCGCCTAGGGGCAAGCTCACAGGAGCCATGCCCCCTAGCACGCTAGCCCCCCAGGGCATCACGAAGGCAGACGCTGGATGCAGGGTTGGCACCCGACTGCAGGTTGAACCACATTCGTGCTCCTGGCAGGTCTGCCCTTGGTTGCCTTTAATGCCAGATTTTCTCCGTGGCCTGTATTCCAAGTGATTGGTTTCATTCATCTTTTTTCTTTTCTCCTCTTTCTTCTCTTTTCTTTTTCTTTCTTTTTTTAGGTTCTGAGTATAATAGTGAGAGGTTCCTACCTTTTAACCAGAGATTGAGGCACATTTGGGTTTTCAGCCCACGTGAAGTTGTTTATTTGGAGTTCAGTCCAAGCAGAGATGAGAACAGGGAGAACTTAAAAAACACGGGCTGTATTAAGCTTCCAGGGTCAGGTAACCTAATTCTTAGTTCTGCAATAATGGTGCTATTTTGTTTGCTTTGGATTTTCCTTCTGGGAAAGAGAGGATGTTAAACTGTTCTCAAGGCATGCAATTGTAGATCCTTCTGATTTCTGGTAACTGATAACCACGGGTCTTAGCAAAGGAGCTGAGCAGTTGTGAAAATTTGAAAAGAATATTCATATTTACACAACCAACAAGAATGGGTTTGAGTTGGAGTAAATGGTTAAAATTCAAATAAATAATACAGAATTTATTAGTTAATGCTCAGTATAATGACTATAGTTGAAAAAGATATGTGCACTTTTATTTAGATACTTGTAAGGGTGTGTTTATTTATTTAAATGATGCTGGTCTTTGAACCCAGGGCCTCATGTCTGCCAAGATTGAGCTGAACTACTGAGCCAATCTCCAACCCTAAAGTTTTTTGTTGTTGTCCGATGACAACTCTAATTTACAGTTTTTCTTCTGAGGACATAATCCAATTAAATAACCCTTGTCAAATTTCTGATGTGGTATGAACCGTGTGATTTCATTAATTTTAGTTGATGTTGAAAAAACATTTTTAAGATTTGTTTTAGAGATTTTTTTTTTTTTGTCTTTTTGAGACAGGGTCTCCCTGTAGCCCCAGCTGTCCTGGAACTCACTCTTTAGACCAGGCTGGCCTTGAACTCACAAAGATCTGCCTGCCTCTGCCTCCCAAGCGCTAGGATTAAAGGTGTGCGCCACCACACCCGGCTCTAGAGTTTTCATGTACCCTAGGCAGGTGTGCTAGGTAGCTTTAGTGTTAACTTGACACACCTGGGTTGAGGGAACCTCAATTGGAGAATTGGCTCTATTGGGCTGGCCTATGGCCACATCTGTCTTGATTGTTGATCAATGGGGGAGGGCCCAGCCCACTATGGGTGGTGCCACCCCTGGGCAGGTTGTTGTGTACAGTGTAAGTAAGCAGGGTGTGGTGGCACATGCCTTTAATCCTAGCACTTGGGAGGCAGAGGCAGAGGCAGGCGGATCTTTGTGAATTCAAGGCCAGCCTGGTCTTCAGAGCGAGTTCCAGGACAGCTGGGGCTACAGGGAGACCCTGTCTCGAAAAGACCAAAAAAAAAAAAAAGCAGTCTGGGCATAGGCCAGGGGAGCAAGTCAGTAAGCAGCATTCCTCCATGGCCTGTGCTCCAGGTTTCTGCCCTGAGTTCCTACCTTGGGCTCCCTGAGTGATGAACTGTGACTGGGAAGATGTGAGCTGAATAAACCCTTTCCTCCCCAAGTTGCTGTTGGTCAGAGTGTTTTGTCACAGCAATGGAAGAGAAAACTTGAACAGCAGGCACCAAGCTTGCTGTGTTGCTGAGGTGGGCCTTGAGCTTCCTGATCCTCTTGCCTCTATTTTCTGTGCTGGCCCTCCTGGCGTGCGACACCATACCCAGTTTATGCCCATGCTAGGGATGAACCCAGGGCATCTTGCATGCTAGGTGAGCACTCAACCAATTAAGCTGTATCCCCAGTTTGGGGTTCTTGCAATAAGGAAAAGTACTTTATTTGGATTATTGAAGGAGGAAAGCATATGTTATTCTTATTTGAATGGGAATGTGAGATGAGGACACCATACTGGGCCTGTGGTAGAACAGTTGCCCAACCTCCTATTAGACATCCTAATTCCTGCTCAACTTTGAATAGCTATTGGGCTGTTTGTTTTTACTCATTTTTCTAAAAATGTCTGGTGGCCTTTAGTTTCAGGTAAGAGGTAAGGTATGATGTTTTAGAACTAATAGCTTTGTGAATTATCCAAATACTGTCTCTTCTTCGGAAACCTAATGACAGGGTAGGGCAACTTTTTGTTTTGACTAGAGTGTGGCTGAGGCTTTGGGAGAGGGAAGGACTGAACCAGCCTTGGAGAGCTGGGATGTCCTGTTAGTTTCCTGGGGCTACCATTGCAAAATACCACAGCTTGGGTCACTTACAGGAACTTATATTCTCACTGTTCTGGAGCCTTCAAGAAGGAGCTTTAGGGCTTCTATTGGTGGCAGGTAGATGACTGTCTTCTGTGGTGTCTTCACAGGGTCCTCTTAGTCTGCCTGACACTGGCCACTGGGACAGGGCCCTCACCTTTGTCACCTCATTTGATTTCCTCTCCAAACACATTCATATAGGGAGTTAGAACTTAGGCATATGAATCTAGCTGGGGATAATGGGAGGACGCAGTTCATTTTATAATAAGTAACTTGAACACTTGCTGAAGGGTAGGGGATAACTAGGTAATGTATGCCCCTAAAATAGTTGTTCTTACCTTTCTTGTGCTTCTTTGCCCTTTTGAGTATCTGATTAATGCTGTGAATTTTTTTTTGAAGAAAAAATTACCAAAACATTTTTTTAATTATTTCAGAGATTTCTTGAACTCCCCTTCCTTAAATGTAAATATAGAGTTCAAATTACTATCCTCTCCCCTTTGAACAGGGTCTCTTTTCTGATTTCATTCAGTTCAGTCACCATTGTGTTCAGTGCCCACTAGGCACTGGACTGAAATACGGTTACCAAGTCTGCCCCAAGGAATCCAAGCCAAGCCTGGATTGCTTGAGAACTGACAGGCTCTTTCATAGTTAACTCTGATTTTCCAATTTCCAGTTCCTAGGAGGCTTTCCTTCTGTCCACATTGGTGGTTTCTGCTTTCTCATTCATTCAAAATTTTTCTTCTGCCTGCACCATTCACTGAGCTGCCCTTTGTCAAGGTCTGTAATGAATGGCCTCCATGTTACGAAATGGGTGCTCACTTGTTATTCCTCATTCTGTAGAGTTGAGACTTCTCTCTGAGAAGTGCTTTTGGCCCTTGTATACCTTGCTTTGCTATTCTCCTTCCATGATGCCTGTATTAGTCACTTTTCTGTTGCTGTGATAAAACCAACATGAGCAAGGGAACTTATAAAAGGAAGAGTTTATTTGAGCTTACGATTGACGGTTCCAGGGAATTAGAGTCCATTGTGTTGGGAGGCATGGCGGCCGGAGCTGGAGCAGCAAGCCAAGGGTCATATCTTGCAATGAGCACAGGAAGCAGAGAGAGAGAGAGACTGGAGACTGCAAGGCTTGTTAAACTCACTAAACCTGCCCCCAATGACGTACTTCCTCCAGCATGATCACACCTTCTAAGACCTAAAAGAACAGTGCCACCGACTGGAGACAAAATGTCTGAATACTTAAAGCCTATGGGGGACACTCATTCAAACCACCACATTCCACTCCCTGGCCCCCATAGGCCATATAAAATGCAAAATGCATTTAGTCCAACCTTAAAAGTCCCCATAGTCTTTACCAGTCTCAATTCTATTCAAAAGTCTATAGTCCAAAATCTTTTCTGAGAAACAGGCCAATCTCTTAACTGTAAGCGCCTATAAAATCAAAAGGCAAATTACATACTCCCAACATACAGTGGAACTGAATACACATTCCCATTCCAAAAGGGAGGAATAGAGGCATAGAGAGGAAATACTGGACCAAAACAAGACCGAAAAGCAGCAGGGCAAACACCAAGTCCAGTAGTTCAATGTGCTACTTCTGGGAATTTATTTCCAAAGGGCTTAGATGGTTCAGCTCTTCCAGGATTGCATGCAACATGGATCTCTTCCTTAGGCTCGTACTACTCCCTGTATGCAGCTCTCCTTGGCAAATATCTCACAGCTCTGGCATCTCAAATGTCTTCTTGGGGTCTCTGCTGCCAACCAGGCTTCACATTCACAGCTTCACACAATGGCCTATCAGGGCCTTCTTTATTCAGGGATGCCTCTGCTGCATTCTGCCTGGCCTCTGTGGCTCTCTGAAACCGTGGAGGAAGAACTGATAACCCCTTCACTCTTGCATCCTTCGTGCCCCTAAAGCCAGCACCACGTGAATGAAATTACTGAATTTGGCTGCAAGTTCGGGATGGACTCTCTCCTACTTTAACCACATTTGCAAATTTTCTCTGCCCTGGACTTGTTGGAATAGAAAACACTTTCAGTATCTTCCTTTCAAAAATTGGAGGCTTTCCCACAGAGTGGGAGGAAACCTTCACCGTAGATACATCTGACAAAGCATTGATTTCCAGAATATATAAACTACTCAAAAAACAAAGAAGAAAGAAAACAAATGACCCACTCAATAGATGGAGCAAAGAGCTGAACAGAGACTTCACAAGTGAGGAATTAGAGATGGCTGAGAAACATCTTAAGAAGTGTTCAACATCAACTAATCATTATCCTATCTGCCAAAGAATTAATCCATTGCTTTTCATCTAAGCATTTCAGTCAAGCATTTGGGCTGCAAGGCCAAAATGCTGCCAATATCTTAAAATCAGATATCCCAGCATTGCGCTATATCATATTATTCCTTCTAACATGAATTACATTTTTTTGCAGCAATGCTTCTTCCAGGCTTTATACAGAATGGCCCGTTAAGCTCTGCTCTATAGTATTCAAAACAGCTTTTCTAGCCCAAAGTTCCAAAGTCTTCCACATTTCTCCGTCTCAACCCACATGGTCAGGTTTCTTCACAGCCAAACAGCCCACTCCAATGCGTCTCTGGTACCAATAACTGTATATAGTCACTTTTCTGTTGCTGTATAAAACCAACATGAGCAAGGGAAACTTATAAACATGTTATTTGAGCGTACGATTGACGTTTCCAGGAAATAAGAGTCCATTGTGGCGGTGAGGCGTGGCGGCCGGAGCTGGAGCAGCAAGATGAGGGTCACATCTTGCGAATGAGCACGAGAAGCAGAGAGAGACTGAGAGACCGCAAGGCTTGTTAAAACTCACTAAGCCGCCCCCAATGAGCCATACTATTCCTTAGAGCAAACGCCATCACACCTTCTAAAGACCCTCCCAAGAACAGTGCCACCAAACTGGAGACAAAATGTCGAAGAATACTAAACGCATATGGGGACACTTCGATTCAAACCACCACAGAACAAGCCTAATAATCTTTTCCAACAGCTGCTTATCTAATAGAATTAAAAAAATTTTTTGACCACAGTTTGCAGTAGGAAATATATTATTCCCCATATAAATTATATGTGTTGGTTTGTAAATAATCTATTTGCCATCTATCTCTATAATAAAAAGTTTATAACTAGGCTGTATGAAATTGGGTAGCACCTAGGATCTCAGCCCCTGGGGTGCTTTGGCAAACAGAGGCCTCCTGTTTGTTTTTCCTTCTTTGGTTTGGGGGAGGGGCATGTTTTCCTGTAGCTTATAGGCTCAACCTCCAACTGAACTTTGTGGCACAATGACCTTGAACCTTCTGCCTCTGTCACCCAAGTGCTGGGACACCATGCTTAGTTTTGTACAATGCTGAGGATCCAGCCCAGGGTTTCATGTATGCTGGTGAAGTGCCTTTTTAACCTGCTGAGCTGTCAACCCAACCGCAAAGAGCGCAGAGCTTGGGTGAGAGTTTTGAGGTAGGTAGCCCTGGGCTGGTATATAGACTCTGTCTGCAAATAAAACAAACCCCAAAATAACAAAAAAAAAAGTTCTAGACTTGTATTTGTCTTGCACATGATATATATATAATAATATATATATATATATGTATTAGTAAATACAAATATTATATGTATATGGATGAAATAAATAGGTATAACATATATCATCATCAATATATACATAATATATATAATAATATATTTTTTCTATTTATAGTATATAAGGTAATATATGTTTCTTAATTCATCATTAACAACTTTTTTGTTGTTTTGAGACAGAAATGCTCAAGAGATAGCCCGGGCTATCTAGGAAGTGGTTGGGGAATGGGGATGACCTTAAATTTACTTTTTTTTTTTTTGGTCTTTTTGAGACAGGTGTTTTCTTTAGTCTCAGCGGGCCTGGACTTCACTTGTAGACCAGCAGCGTGGCTTTGATTTCAAGAGCCCATCTGCTTATGTGGGATTAAAGGCATGCACCACACAATGCCGCCCGCTTGCACCGCTACTCTTAGATTTCAATCACCTCTGGAAGTGTTCATACTATAGGCCTGTGCCATACCCTTGGATATAGCAGTGCTGGGGACCCAAACCCAGGCAAGTATGGTGCATGCGATGCCAGCCATTCTCCTCTGAGTAGATTCCTAGCTCTTTTTTTTTTTATTGGTCTTTTTGAGACAATATCTCCCTGCAGCCCAGCTGTCCTGGAACCCCATTTTGTAGATTAGGGTGGCTAGAACATCGCAAGAGATCCGCCTGGCCTCTGCCTTCCCCGTGCTGGGATTAAGGGAGACATGACCCTGCCCAGCCAGCCATTTGTTAAAACTAATGGAGATTAGTGGGGGCTGGAGAGATAGCACATACTCAGCGGTTCAAGAAGCGACCGCCACCCGCTCTTACAGAGGACTCGGGTTCGATAGCCCAGCACCCAGCATGTGGGTGGCCCGAGAACCATCCAAACTTCAATTCCAGGAGGAACTCCAGTTCCAGGGGAATCAGTAGAGCCCCTTCTGAAAATGCCTCCGCAGCATTGCACACGACACGGTGCAACAGACCTGCATGCAGGACAGTAACATATCATACACATATTCAGAAATAAATTGAAAAATTAAAAAAACAAAAAACAAAAAAAAAAAAAAAATCCTTGGATTAATGCATAGACAACTCTTGATTTCTACCACCTGCTTCTCCTCCAGTCTTTCCCATCTGAAATCTTAGCCATTTCTGCTCAGTAGTTAAAGCCAGGGACTTACCATTTTTTAACTTGTATTATTATTTTTTTTAATATCATGCCCATTTCTCTAACCAGCTTACTTTCTTTATGCAAACCTGTTTTATCACTGGGTGTGGTGGCACACACCTTTAATTCCAGCACTTGGGAGGCAGAGGCAGGCAGATCTCTGGGAGTTCAAGGCCAGCCTGGTCTACTTTTGAGATCCTGTCTCAAAAAGACCAAACAAAACAAAAACAAAACCTCCCTGTTTTATCTCCTTATGGAATCTGAAATGTGTTCCATTGACACCACTGTCATTTTTGTCTTCTGACCTTTTTTTCTCTTTTGGTCTTTTTGAGATAGGGTGTCCCTGTAGCCCCAGCTGGCCTGGAACTTGCTCTGTAGTCCAGGCTGGCCTTGAACTCAGAGATCTGCCTGCCTCTACCTCCCAAGTGCTGGGATTACAGGCCTGCACCACCACACCTGGCATACTGACCTTTTTTAAACTCCTCTTATTATTCTATTTATTTTTTTGCCTACAATCCAGATCATTTAAAATCATTTTGTTCAAGGTTTTTTTTTTTTTGTTTTGTTTTGTTTTGAGGACAGGGTTTCCCTGTACCCAGCTGTCCTGGAACTCACTCTGTAGACCGGCTGCCTTGACTTGCTTGACTAAATGATTGACTCCTTGCATCCTTCTGCCTCCCAAGTGCTAGGATTAAAGGTGTGCACCACGCCTGGCTTGTTCAAGTTCTACACTGAAAGAGTATAAGTTTCTCAAAAGTCAGTGGTAGCTCTTACCAGCCATGTCTTTTTTTTTTTTTTTTTCAAGTTATTTATGCCTATATTTCTAGAAAATATGCATTGTGACATCTCTACCTGGAACTTGAGGATGATTGTGTTTTTTTTGTTTTTTTTTTTTCTAGCTTCTGGGGCTCATTCTGAGAATGCAGGGCTTTCAGTTTCTCTTTCTGTACAGGTGACTTGGTTTCTCTCTCTGGTTGCTTTGTTGAGTAGCCTTTTGATCATTGGTGTCATGACATACCTTGGTTTTGATTCACCTCTGCTCACTGATTAAGCTCCCTTATCTCTTACCACTCCTGCCCTCTGCTTTTGTAATTAAATCAAGGATATCTCAGAATGTTTCCATTATCAGATTTTTTGTTTTTCTCTTAACAACTGATAATTTTAGTAGATTTGAGCATCTGCCTTGGTACTTCAGCCCTGCCCACAGCTGATAGAAGTAATCTGCTCCACAGTCTGAGGAGTGTGAAATAACTGAAATAACTCGTGGATTCTTACCTGGAAACAAGTCCGTGGCTTAGATCCTTCACTACAAGGTGTTTTTCGTACTGTGCTCCTCAAGGTTCTGCTAGGCATGGAATTTCACTTTTAGGTTCTTTTCTTTGTATCTCTGGCCAAGGCAGCTTACACCTTCTCCAGAGACTTCACACTGAGGCTAGTGAGGATAATTCTCATTCAGTGAATTCTGGTTCTACTGGTATCTTCCTAGTATCTTTAACAACCGTTGCTATGGTGTGGCTTCCTGACTGACTCGTTCCACACCAAGATTGAGCCCCAATGAGTCAGGAGCAGGAGGAACAGTGCTCTGCCCACAACTGCTTCTCTCTTAGAAAAAAGAGCAGAGGGCTGGAGGTGTACAGATCAGTGATAAGGCACTGGTCTAGTATGTACTGGGTTCCATTCCTGACACAATAAGATTAAAATGAAAAGAAAGAGAAACCCTTAAGCTTTATTTTTGATCCTAGAATCAGGCATTACTTTATTATACAAAATAGAAATGTTATGATATTAGAGATCTTGAGACATCTTTTTGTTTTGTCTTTATTTTCTGAGATACGGTAGCCCCTGCTGGCCTGGAACTTACAATGTAGATTAGGATGGCCTGCCTAGGCCTTCTGAGTGCTAGCATGTGCACTACCATACCCAGATGTAGGTTTTTTTTTTTTAATTTTATATGTATGTGTATTAGTGTTTTGCCTGCATGTACATAAGTGTACTATATTCATGTAATGCCCATGGAGGCCATAAGAGGGCATCAGATCCCCTGGAACTAGAGTTACAGACTGTTTTTAGTAACCATATGAGTGTTGGGAACCAAAGCCAGATCCTCCACAAGAGCATCCAGTGATCTTAACAACTATGCCATCTGTCTAGCTCCTAAGATGTTTGTTTATAAATTAAGTGAAATTAAATTTTTCTTGTATTTTTATTTTTTATGTGTAGGAGGAGTCTATTGCCTGCAGATATGTAAGTGTATTTATGACGTTTAGTGCCTGCAGAGGTCAGAGGAGGGTTTTGGATCCCCTGGAACTGGAGTTATGGATGATTGTTAGCCACCATGTGGGTGCTGAGAATCAAACTCAGGTCCTCTGCAAGAGCAGCCAGTGCTTCTAACCATTGGACCATCTCACCTGCCCTTAATTTTATTTTCTATTTTACGCGTATGGGTGTTTTGTCTGCATGTGTGTAACTACACCTGTGTCATGTAGTGCCCATAGTGGCCAGAAGAGGGAATCAGATCCCCTGGAACTGGAGTTTGGGATAGTTGTTAGCTACTGTGGAGGTGCTGGGACCTGAACTTGGGTCCTCTGCAAGAGCAGTGTATTAGTCACTTTTCTGTTGCTGTGATAAAACACCATGACCAAAGGAACTTATAAAAGGAAGAGTTTATTTGAGCTTACCGTTGACGGTTCCAGGGAATTAGAGTCCATTGTAGCGGGAGGCATGGTGGCTGGAGCTGGAGCAGCAAGCCGAGGGTCACATCTCTCAATCAGCACAGGAAGCAGAGAGAGCGACTGGAGACCACGAGGCTTGTTAAACTCACTAAGCCTGCCCCCAATAACGTACTTCCTCTAGCATGGCCACACCTTCTAAGACCTCCAAGAACAGTGCCACCAACTGGAGACAAATGTCTGAATACTTAAAGCCTATGGGGGACACTCATTCAAACCACCACAAGCAGCCAGTGCTCTTAACTGTTCAGCCATCTTTCCAGCCCCCTAAGATGTTTTTCATAGAGACAGAAAAGCTGAAGAAAGCAAGCAAAGAACAAATAGCCAGTTGCCCATTTCAACATTATTTTACTTATAAGGTGGAAGGGATGATGGAACAATAGGAAAATAACTAGTTAATAAATAGAAGATCACTTCTGCTTACCATTTACTTCTACTGTGTGTGTGTGTGTGTGTGTGTGTGTGTGTGTGTGTGTATGTGTGTGTAAGGATTAAGGCAGAAAGAACTTATTATGCCAGTTGAAACTGGCCTGTTGGAAACTTTGGGCTGTTATCTCTCTAATCCTGATTTCATGAATTTTGAAAGGTTAGATAAACACTTTAGTTTCAGCTTTGGGCATGCAACTTCAGGAGGTTGGAAAACAACAGCAGCCTGTAATTGTTATTTACCACTTCCAGTTAGAGTGTAAGCTGTGTGGTGTCAGGCACTTACCTGGTTTATTCACTGCTCTATTTCTAGATCCTAGGATAATGCCTGGCCCATAACAAAGTGGGTCCTCATCTGAGGAATGAAGGAAAATCTCTCTGTATTTAAGCTCCAGTGATAATTAAGTGTGGTATAAATCAGGGTTGTCTCAAGATGGGTAACTCTTGTATTACTCAGTAAAATACACTTAGTAAACTCTTAGGTACATTTGCTGGAGAGGGTGATCTTGGGTATCAAAAATTAATAAAGCATAATGTGTTCTTGAGCACTTCATGCTCCCGTTGGGAAGACAAATAGTTAACTAGTAAAAATGAGGCTGTTTCTGGCTGTTAGATCACAGATGTGCTGCTGTAGAGAGGATCAGCCACATCTTATATTCTCTCTAGTACCTTCACTAAGCTGCGAAGCTCAGAGAACCCTGCCTTTTAAAAGTCTGAGAGTGAGGTCTATCTACATAGACCTGCCTCGGGATATTACTGTTGTTATTCCCCCTTGATATTGTTGTTGATGATGATGATAAGATTGATTGATGATTGATTAATACTTCAAAAAAATAAAATAAAAATAAATAAAAGTCTGAGAGTGAGGAATATGTTTTGTGGGTTGCAGTTGGATCTCCCGTCTTCAGCTTTCTTTGTGTTACTAAAGGTATTTCACCTGAAGTTTGTCTCAGTGCATCTCTATCTGGAAAAGAATCTTCATTATTTACAATGCTGGTTATCTCACAAACTTACAGAGCTCAGAATCACACCTCAAACACTCTCTTATTTTTCTATTTATGCTTAAGCACTTATGGATTGTTTACCTTCTTTGGGCTACGTGTCACTGTAGCTATGTATCTAAATACTTGGGCTTTTCTTGCATGTGTGTTCTGAGCTCTAAAGGCAACTAAAATCTGGCTCTGTCTCTAAACCACAAGCTGGAGGGGGATCCAGTTTAGTCAACATTTTCAGAAGCCTGAAAAGATCCAATAATGTGGGTGCACTCTCTTTCACATGAAATTCATCAAGGCGGCTATGGGTACTCATTCCTTACCATCATCCTCCTTTCAAATGAAAAACACCACTGTCCGTAAGCTTGAACAATGAGTAGAAAGAACATTTCAAGCTTAGCACATCTAACACTCCATCTAGTCCTTGAACCTTTCCCATCTCAGTAAACGATACTGATTTCCATTGTCAGTGAGGCTTTCATAACTTCTCTGAAGATACCAGGCTCCCTTGCATACACAACCTTTCCTCTGCTTTTCCCTGTTCATTACCATTGGATCATGTACTTAAAAAAAAGATTTATTCTTTCTCCTAAATCCTATAACTGAGGAAAATAGAGACATAGTCAAGCTATATCTTTAGCGACATTGGTCAGTGTGGTATTATCTTTACTGACCATTGACCCACTTTGACTTACATATAAGGGTTTGGTGCTAGGATCCACAAATGAGGGATAACATATTGTTAAGGTCCGAGAATCCACACCAGACACACTGAAGGATGGAAAACCAAGACTTTATTTCTGGGGGTGGGGGGGGAGTAAACCAGCATGCTGGGGTGGGAGGGAAAAGGCTCTGACCCTGATATCTTGGCTCGCAGGCCTTTTATACAGGGTCTAGGGTTAGTGGGGTTTGGGTAACTTCTAGCATTATTGGATAATAGCACAGTTACAGCTTATGGTTAGATCAGCCCACCTGCCCCCACATACCAAAGGTTATCTTTAGACACAATCTTGGGACAGGAATGAGGAAATGTTAAGTCAGTCCACCAGTCCTCACATATCAACAGTATCAACAGTTATCTTTAGACAAGTTACATTTTATCAGCTGTTCTTGAGGCCTCGAGCAACTGACCTTGAGCACTTGACCTTTTCACTGAATTGGGCAGGTTCCAGTAATTGCTTAAAATGGTGGCTATGCTCAAAATGGAGTCAGTGTGGGCCTCTCTTACAATATGTCATTTGTTTTTCTGAGACTGTGTTACTTCACTTAACATAATAGCTTCTAGTTCTATCCATTTGCCTGCAGATTTCATGATGTCATCTTTCTTTACCACCACATAGAACTCCATTCTGTAATTATACCACATTTTCATTATCCACTCATCAGTTGAAGGACACTTGGGCTGCTTCCAGCTCTTTGCTATTGTGAAAAGAGCAGCAATAAGCATGGTTGTACACATCTCTACTATAGGATGAATCCTTTGGGTATACACTCAGGAGTGGTATGGTTGGGTCAAATGGTAGGATCGTTTTATTCTTTGAAGAGTTCTCCACACTGCATTCCATGGGGGTTTCATGAGTTTGCATACCCACCAGCAGTGAATAAGTATTCCCCTTTCTCCACATCCTCTCCAGCATTTGTTTTCTTTTTTTTTTTTGGTCTTTTCGAGACAGGGTCTCCCTATAGCTCCAGCTGTCCTGGAACTCACTCTGTAGACCAGGCTGGCCTTGAACTCACAAAGATCCGCCTGCCTCTGCCTCCCAAGTGCTAGGATTAAAGGTGTGCACCACCACACATGGCCATTTGTTTTCTTGATCATAGCCAGTCTTACAGGGGCAAGATGAAATCTTAAAGTGGTTTTAATTTGCATTTCCTTTTTTTTAAATTTGCATGTCCTTAATTACTAGTGATGTTGAACACTTTTTCAGATATTTTTTGGCCATCTTTACTTCTTTTGAGAAGTCTCTGTTCAGATCTTTACCGAGACAGGGTCTCCCTGTAACCCCAACTGTCCTGGAACTCACTCTGTAGACTTGGCTGGCCTTGAACTCACAAAGACCCGCCTGCCTCTGCCTCCCAAGTGCTAGGATTAAAGGTGTGAGCCACCACGCCTGGCCTTTACCCATCTTTTAATTGGGTTATTTGTTTCCTTTGTGTTTTGAGTAATTTATATACTCTGGATGTTAAACCTCTGTCAGATGTGTTACTGATGATTTCCTCCCACTCTGTAGGTTTTCTCTTCACTTCTTTGATTGTTTCTTTTGCTGTACAGAAGCTTTTTAGTTTAATGAGGTCCCACTTCACCATTATTAACCTTATTTCCTTTGAAACTGCTGATTTAGAAAGTCTTTTCATATACCTATACCTTGTAGGTTACTGCCAGTGTTTTCTTCTAACAGTTTCGGAGTTTCAGGTTACACATTGAGGTCTTTGATCTGTTTAGAGTTGACTTTTGTACAAGGTGAAAGGTAGGGGTTTAGTTTCATTCTTCTACAAGTGGTGATCCAGTTTTGCCAGCACCATTTACTGAAGGTGCTGCCTTTCCTCCATTGAGTGTTCTTGGCCCCATTGTCAAATATCAGGTGGCTGAAATTGGATGACTCAACTTTGGGTCTTCAATTTTGTTCCATGATCAATGGATCTATTATGTTCCAGTACCATGCTGTTTTTCTGACTATAGCTCTGTAATAGAGTTTGAAATCTGGTATAGTAATTCCCCCTGCATTACTCTTTTTGCTTAGGGTTGCTTTGACTATCCAGGGTCTTTTGTTTTCCCATATGAATTTTAGGATTTTTTTTTTTTTTAATTCTGTGAGGAAAGTCATGGGGATTTTGATTGGGATTGCATTGAATCTATATATTACTTTGCGTAGTATGGTCATTTTTACTATAACTGTTAATTGTTTCTAGGAGTTTTCTGGTGAAAATTTTGCCAGCCCTTAGGTATAATCATGTCATCTGCAAAAAGGAATAGTGCTCCTTTAATTTACTTCTCTTGTCTTACTGTTCTAGCAAGAGTTTCAAGCAATGTATTGAAAAGGAGTGGAGATAGTGGGCAGACTGTCCCTGTTCCTGACTTTAAGAGGAATGCTATATAGCTTTAATTATGCTGAGGAATGTTCCCTCTAGTCTAATTCCTTCTAGGACCTTAAATATAAAGGTGTGTTGCATCAAAGGCCTTTTCTGCATCAATTGAGATGACCATGTGGTTTTTGTCTTGAGTCCATTTATATGATTTATGACATTTATTGACCTACATATGTTGAACCATCCCTGCATCTCTGGAATAAATCCAACTTGGTCATGGTGGATGACCTTTTCGATGTTTGCCTATATGCAGTCTGCAACTACTTTGTTGAGAATTTTTGCATGTATATTCATTAAAGGTAGAGGTCTATCATTTTCTTTTTTGGTTGTGTCTTTGCCTGGTTTTGGTATTAGAGTGATACTGGCTTCATAGAAGGAATTTGGGAGATTTCCCTCTGTTTCTATCCTTTTGAATAACTTAAATAATATTGGTTGTAGGTCCTCTTTAAATGTCTGATAGAATTCTGACATAAATCCATCTGGCCTGGGCTTTATTTAGTTGGGAGGTTTTTTACTACTCCAATTTCTTCGTATGTTATGGGTCTGTTTAAGCTGTTGATCTCTTCTTGGTTAAGCTTTGAGTCTCATGATTTCAAATATCCATTTCTTTTCAAATTTAATAGAGTATAGGTTTTTTAAAGTATTCACATATAATATTCTGGATCTTTTTGTTATTTGTTGTAATGTTTCCCCTTTCATCTCTTTATTTTGTTGATTTGGGGTTGCTCTTTCTTTCTTTTGGTTAACTTGGCCAAGAGTCTGTCTCGTTTATCCTTTCAAAGAGCCAGCTCTTGGACTAATTGATTCTTTGTATGGTTTTCTTTGTTTCTATTTCATTAGTCTCTGCTCTGATTTTTGTTATTTCTTCTTGTCTGTTGGATTTTTGATACATGTGTTGTCTTTCTAGTGTATTGAGTTGCAAGGTTAAATCATTTATTTGTGCTCTTCCTGGTTTTTTGTTTGTTTGTTTTTTTTTTTGGGAGGGGGTCTTTTTGAGACAGGGTCTCCCTGTAGCCCCAGCTGTCCTGGAACTTGCTCTGTAGAGACCAGCTGGCCTTGAACTCACAAAGATCCGCCTGCCTCTGCCTCCCAAGTGCTAGGATTAGTGTGCACCACCATTCCCGGCATTCTTCCTGTTTTTTTTAATGTAGGCACTTAGAGCTATAAATTTCCCTCTTAGGACTGCTTTTAAAATGTCCCGGAGGTTTTGTTCTGTTGTATTGTCCTTTTCATTTAAATCCAGAAATACTTTTATTTTTTATTTTCTCCTTTGACCCATTCATTATTCAGGAATATGTTGTTTAATCCTCATGAGTTCCTATAGTAACTAGGGCTTCTTCTGGTGCTGATATTAAACTTTATTGCCTTGTGGTCTGATAGAGTGCATGGAATTCTTTCTTTTTTTTTTTTTTTTGTATTCGTTGAGGTTATTCTATGCCACAATATGTGATCAATTTTGGAGAAGGTTCCATGGGATGCTCAATAGAAAGTATATTCTTTGGTGTTTGGGTGGACCATTTGGTAGATGTCTGTTAAGTCCATTTGGTGTGTTGTATTGTTCAGTTCAGATGTCTCTGTTTATTCTTTGTCCAGTTGACTTGTCTAATGGAGACAGTGGGGGTATTGAAGTCCCCTACTGCTAGTGCATTGGGATTAATCTGTCCCCTACTGCTAGTGCATTGGGATTAATCTGTGCCTAAAGTCCTGTAGAATTGTGTTTATGAAGTTCGGTGCACCAGATTTTGGTGCATATAAATTCACAATTGTGATATCTTCGTGGTTAATTGTTCCTTTGATAAGAATGAAGTGACCCTCTTCACCTTTTCTGATTAGTTTTAGTTTTAAGTCTGTTTTGTCTGATCATAGAATAGCAACTCCTGCTTGCTTCTTAGTGCTAATTGCTTGGAATATTTTCTTCCACCCTTTCACTTTAAGATAGTCCCTGTTCTTGAAGGCTAGGTGGGTTTCTTGCAGACAACAAAAAGATGGATTTTGTTATTTATTTATTTTTTTAAATTTTATTTACTTTGTATGTGTCTGAGTGTACTGTATGCATGTAGGTTTGTGCACCCGTGTCATGCAATGCCGCGGAGGTCAGAAGAGGGTTTCGGATTCCCCTGGAACTGGAGTTAAGACAGTTCTCAGCCGTCATGTGGGTGCTGGGGATTGAGCCCGGGTCCTCTACAAGAGCAGTTGGAGCTCTTAACCGCTAGGTCATATCTCCAGCCCCGGATTTTGTTTTTTAATCCATTCTACTAGTCTATGCCTCTTGATTGGTGAGTTTAGTTCATTGATATTTGTTATTATTTTTTAGTCCATTGATATTTATTTGTTATTATTTTTTAGTCCACTGATATTTAAAATTATTACTGAGAGTACAGTTTTAAAATTTATGTTTAAGAAGCCAGATATTTATTTCTCTTTCTGGAGGTATGAGGAATCCAACATCAAGGTCAAGGCACTAGTATATTCAGTGTCTGGCAAGCACCTGGCTCATAGATACTATCATCTTAGTTCCTGTGTGGAGAAAGAAAGACAAAAGAGTCAAGAGTCTCTCTTGGATATGGTTCTGTGGGGTTTTTTGGAGGGGAGAGGAGTATTTCTTCTCTCTCTATTTTTTTTTTTTTTTTTTTGAGGTAGTCTCTCTATGTAGCCTAGGCTGACCTGGAGCTCATTTTATAGTTCAGGCTGAACTGGCACTTGCAGTAGTCACCTCAACCTTTGAATGCTAGGTCACAGGAGTGAGTCGTCATATCTCTTGGTGTCTTTCATGAGAATTTGTATCCTATGACCTCATCAACCTCCCAGAGGAGCCATCCTCAAATACAGTAGCTGTGTCACTATAAGAATTTGAGAGAGCACAAACATTCAAACTGTAGCAGGAAGTGAGATCATGCTGTTGTCAATCCTTAGTGCCATGGAGATCTAAGAAATTTGATATACTTAGTATTCATTCCTCTATCCCAAGTTGCTGACTCTTCATACTAGCTGTTAGTCAGTCCTGGCATAGTGCTCATCCCTGTAATCCTAGCACTTGGGAAGCTGGACCAGGAACATCTCTGCAAGTCTGAGGTCATTCTGGGTTGCATAGCAAGAACCTGTCTTAAAAAACCAAGGCAACACCAACAAAAGGCAGTTACAGCTGGAGAGGCTCAGTAGTTAAGAGCACTGTTGCTTTTGCAAAAGACCTGGGTTCAATTCCCAGCACCCACATAATGGCTAAGAACCATCCTCAACTCCTGTTCCAGAGGATCCAACACCCTTCTTCTGGCCTCCAGGGACATTGCACAGCATGGGTGCTCTTATATACATACAGGCAATACACTCAGATACCAAAAAACATGTTCATTGCTAAACCCACTCACTATTCTGAGTTCTGAAATCTTAACTTCCTTTGTCTCCCTTCCTTACACTTCTCTAGATAACGTCCCAAATCCTAAGCCTACTTGCCCTGAGATTCTGGATAGCCTCACCCCTCTCTTCCAACCCTCTCTCAGCACTGCAGCTGCTGGCCAACCTCCATTGCTGAACCTGCCTGTTTTCTTGGACCCTGATCCCAAAGGCATGGCTTTCTTCCTTTTCTCCACCTTCTTCCCAGCAGCTGCTGAGATGTATAGCTTGCCTCCCCTGTTTTACTTTTCTCTCAAACACAAATAAAATGGTCCTCAAGCTTAAAATAAAAGAAACAAAAAGAACCCTGTGAGTCACTTGTGCCTTTTATATAGGAGTGAGAATAATGGTTACCAGCCTAATTCAGAGGGATTATGAGGATTGAATGAAATACTTAATGTAAAAGCACTTTGTGAATCATATACTGTATATTGAAGGTAAAATTTACTACTGATGACAGTTAATTTGTTCAGTTCATCTGCTGTACCCTTCGGCTGGCTCATTTATCTGTAAAAAGGTAGAGTGTGTTTCATGAAATTTATCTATAAAAAGGTAGAGTGTGTTTCATGAAATTTATCTATAAAAAAGGTAGAGTGTGTTTCATGAAATTTATCTTTTGAACTAATGTTTAGTTATCAGCACGTGCACAAGTAAGTGCCCCTTCTATTATCCCAGAATACAGACCCTCTGTTGCCAGCCAGTTTTTCTGACGTATGGTGCTTATCAGTGTAAGGATGGAACAAGGCCAAAACTCACCATATAAGCTGTGAAGAATTGCTATACCCACTTGAACAACAAGCTTTAATGTTTGATTATACATACATACCCCTGTGAGCAATCCTTCCCCTTCTCCTTCCCTTTCTCTCCTTCCTGTTTCTCTTTTTCTAAATCTCAGGGCTTGCCTGTAAGAGTATGTAAGACATTTGTCCTGTGTATATGTCAGGCTTGAATGGGAGGAATTGTGTGAGTTGTGTTTTCGTGAGATATCCTGTCTGCTGTAGGCATGTAGGGTGCGAGGGTTAAGCACTTTTCAGTAAAAGGTTGTCTAGGTTTTAATGAGTTTTCCTCTATACATCTGTCCCCCAAATACCTACACGCACCTGGGAAGTTACCCTAGTGCTTAGAGTCCAAATTAGGCAGTTCTACTCTTCCGGTAAGTAGAAGTTGTATATCTGAACTGGTAATTCTGTCCCTTGTGTCTGGTGACTCTCCTTTTGCAAGTTGTGCCCCTCGCTCACACCCCTGTCCTATTTTATGTGTTTCTAGATCTAACAAGTTATTATATAACTTTTTTCCTTTGTCTTTTCTTACATGCACAATATATAAGAGAGTAAGCTTTGAATATGCCTGTGCTTCAGTCAAACCATTTTGTTAACCAGACATGACACAACTCTTAGAGAAAGACATAATCATCCTTTATGCCAATTCTGACTTGATTGCCTAGTCTGTTTTCTGCTGTTGTAGCAGGCCAGGTAAATCATATGTGATAGTTTATTTGGCTCACAGTTTGGGAGGCTGGGAAGTCTAGGACCATGGAACTAGCTTCTAGTGAGGGCCCCTGCTGTGCCATGTGCAGGCACAGCAGACATGCTTAAAACCCATCTTGTGATGTTTAATATACTCCCATTGTAACTCACTATTACCTTTATCAGTTCTTTATCTTGAGATGACAAGTACATAGCTACATGAGTTTTGGGGGGGGGGACATCTGGCCATTATGTCATTTATCACATCTCTGAGTCGGGCTGTGGCCTCCCATTCCCCACTTAGGATACAGTCCTGGCCAGTCCAAATTAAAAACCCAGTTTGGCTAATTGGAGCCTGGAGTATGTATGCTCTTTTTTTTCTCCCAGTGGTCCGCATCGTAACATTATACTGTATGTATTCATTAAAAGTTAATTTGTATTGAAGTTTTAAAGAAGTCAGGGAAGATCTTGGTTACATTTTTGTGGCTTTTTGTTTGTTGGACAGGTCTTGCTGTACATTCCAGATTGTTCCAGAACTCATGATCCTGTCTCCAGTTCACCTCCCAAGTGTCGTGATTATAAAGCCCAGCTTTTTGGCTAGACTTTAACAAGCAAAAGAATTGTGTGTGAGCTGGATGTGATGGCACACACCTGTAAGCCTACTTGGGAGGCTGAAGCAGGAGAATGGCCCCAAATCCCAGGCCAGCCTAGGCTACATTGGAAGTTCCAGGCAAACATGGGCTACAGAATGAAATGGAAAGGAACTGCCTACCTGTGTGTTTGAGTGGCTTCTGTAATGGGAACCATCTTCTGGGAGCCTGCTGCCTAACAAGGAACTCAGGGCAGGAACCTGGAGGCAGGAGCTGAAGCACAGGCCATGGAGGAGTGCTGCTTACTGGCTTGCTCCCCTGGCCCATGCCCAGCCTGCCCTCTTATACAGTACCCAACAACCTGCCCAGAGGTGGCACCACCCATAGTGGGCTGTGCCCTCCCACAGTGCCCAACAATCAAGACAGTACTCCACAGATGTGGCCACAGGCCAGTCCAATGGAGCCAATTCCCCAATTGAGGCTCCCTCAACCCAGGTGTGTCAAGTTGACACTAAAGCTATCCAGCACACCTTGTATGTCCATAATGCCTTACATTTGTTACATAAATGCACATCACATTATATATACTGTTTTGTAATGTACCTTTCAGTCAACTGTAATGTTCTGAGTTGATAACATTTTCCTTAATTTTTTTTGTTTTCTTTAGGTTGGTATTTTGTATGGCATATATTTTTATCTAAATTCAAGTTTCTACGGGAGCTGGTAGGAGACACAGGATCCCAGGAAGGAGATCATGAACCTTCAGGGTCTGAAACTGAAGAGGACCCTTCAGCCTCTCCACACAGGATAAGATCCACTCGCCATCGACGGGCACCTGCTGATGAAGGCCACTGACTGTAGACACAGGCCTCATTAGGAGGTGACGCTGGGTAGTTGTGGGCTCCTATGTAGTGACTTGGCTTTGAAATTTACTAAGTGACTGAGGAACACCTGTTACTGGATTTATATCCAGTTCAATAAAGAACTACATGTAAGCCATATAGAAATAAAGGGAATTAAGACCAAATTGGACCATTACAAATTTCATCTTAAGATGCCCTGCTTCACTGGGTCTCTACATAACATACTTACTCCTTGGCCCCAGGGCTTATTATAATTTTTTTTTTTGCACTGGTGTAAATCTGTAAACATTTAAGGCTTGAAAAAACATTTTATCACTCATAAAAGGTGCCCTTTTCTTGACATTAAACTTGTCAGAAATTGGGACATCTCATTGCTGTCAACCAAGTGAGTCATGCCATTCTGGCTTATGCACGTGTGAATTTGCAGCTTGTCACAGTGCTATTACCTCAGCTTGTGTGTTTTGTTGTATCAAATGTATCAGTTTAATTAAAAATCTTCAGAAAGATTGCCCTGTGGTCCAGCATAGAAAGCAAAGGTTACCATATATGCAGAAAAGTATGGACCAGAGCAGCGGGCATGTGTCTGATATTAGTGAAGCAAACATCTGCCATTGGAAAGTGATTGCAGTTCCATATTTTCTTGCAAAGCAATAACAAAAATGCTTTACAGTACCTAAGAAAGGAAGATGCCACAGGTTGATGAAGCTTTACTGCATTTTGTTAGTGAGGCACTTGCAAAAGGGTTGTCTGTTACATGCCAGACCATGCAGTTGAAGGCAGGAGAAATTGCCAAACCCTCAGAATTGGAACAAAATTCAAAACGAGAGGCTGGTGTGACCACTTCATGTATCGAGAAGGACTCTCATTAAGATAACAAATGCTGTTTCATCCAAAGTGTCCTGCTGATATTAGACAGAAGGTGGTGCTGGAGCCTCCGCCAGGAAATGCTGCATTGCTGAGGGCCATGCGTGGGAAAATGCAGACCTCCATTGGTCACTGTGATTTGAAAAGTGATTTGGAGGAGGTGGACTTGGAATATGAAGTTATGGTTATAACAAAGGTATTTCACACATTCTTTAGATATGCACAAGATTTGTGTGGTAAAAAAAAAAACTTTAAAAGCACTGTTTGAATAAATACAAAATAAACCTTTTCTGTGATTCAAGGCATGTGTCATATAGCTTAATGGACAGTGTCTTAGAACTACATATGGTGCATCTTAAGAATTGATGGTCTCTTAGATTAAGTAAAATGATAAATTTTTATTTTCAAAATAGTTATTTATTGGAGAACTTAATTCTAAATGTTAAAATAGTCATCTTTCATGAAGTACTTTTGGGCATGAATGTATTCAAGATTTTAGAGTAGTGGCCTAGGAGTCTAAGAGCTCTCTTCTACTTCAGGAAGTGAGATCAGTCCTTCCCTTTGTGCCAGGACTTTATGCTCTTTGCTTGTGTTGGGCAGAAGATATTTCAAATGCAGTAAGAACTTAAAGGTACTAGGGATTGAAAAAAATAGTGGGTAAAATATCTGCTTACCTGTAAATGGCTCTTGCCAGGAGTTCATATTTGTTTAAACTGAACTTTGGGCTATTTACTAGAAAAGAGAGATAGGACTAATGAAACCTGTAGTTGAGTATCATCTGCTCTGTAAAGAAATGAACTGCAAAGCCAACTTGACTAATCCAAGTTCTTTATGTTTTAACCTTTGTTTCTCACTTCAGCTTTGTGGTTTGTGTTTCATTGTGTTTGATACCTCATTCTTCATACTGACAGATTTTTGCCTATTAATAGTTCACTGACTGTGCCCCCAAGTTATGTTTTTAATGAACCCTTTTGTGGATATCATAGCCCTTTGGATATACTGAAAGGGGAGTTACAGAGCATAACTTTAGGTTGTCCATTTGCTGGTAGATCATGCTTAGAAGCTGAGAGTGGCATTAGTTGTTCTGTCTTCATTTTGTTATTGGATATAGTATGAGTGGAGGGCATAAAAAGCAGTGACATCATTTCTAGCATTAAGTACTAATTAATATCACACTAATGTGGTCGAGATGCTGCAAAGCATCTTGGTACTGGGAGGATGTTTACATTAGATACTTTCATAGTCTAATGTTTTGAGCTCTGGGTTCTAATTTTTTGTGTTTTATGGTGGATAGCTAAGGTTTAGATGATAATAGTTGGTAAAAAACATGACTTCCACTTGTGTCAGTATTAAAGAATGGTGGTTAAAGTAACTTCCCCTCCCCCAGTCTGTAGTCAGGCCCAGATTATCCATGTAAAGCTATATATGGAATATTATTTCTATGGGTATGTTTCAAGCATATCTTAAAGACTTTTAAGAAATATTCTGCTTAACCTGAGAAATACCTAAAAGGATATTAACAGCTCACATTTGCCATGTTTTAAGGTACTTGAGAGTAAGGAGAAATTATAGATGTAAATATAAAGAATCTAAAACAGTAGTCCTTTGTTTAAAACTGGCTTCATATATTTCCTTTGCCAGAGTACTTCCAAGACCACTAAGAAGGGACAAGAAGCCATTGCCCTTGTAGGATTATTTATGGTGTGGGTTTTTTGTTTCTGTTTATTTTTTAGTGATTTTGTAGCTCAACTTAGCAGAACTCCATCACAACTCCATTCTCAGGCTCCCTGTGGGAGGAGGAAGAGCAGATAGTTAACTTTAACAGGTGGGCTGGAGAGATAGCTCAGTGGTTCAAGAGCACCCGGGAACTGCTCTTGCAAAGGATCCTAAGTTCAGTTCCCAGAACCCACCTCAGCCCCCCCAACCATGTATAACTCTAACTTCAGTAGATCTAACTCCCTCTTTCAGCCTCGTCAGGCACCTGCACTCAGGTGTACATACAGAGATTTTTTTTTTAAGTTTAAAAGGTGGTAAGCATTAAAGACAAATATTAGAATTTTGCCTGAACCTTCCAAAAAATGATGGTATGTTTTTTAGAATGGATTCTAAAGTTAACAATTCAGGCATATTGTTTCATTTCCTTCTTGGCCAACCTTTCCCAAGTACATTGTCTTTTGCCTTAGGAGGTGTGTGTGTGTGTGTGTGTGTGTGTGTGTGTGTGTGTTTAAATTGCCTGTATAGTAACATGGCTCTGATTTAAATGCCAAAAACACTAAATATTTGTACATCACTGGTAAGTGGAGGTGTTAAGTGATTTCCTGAAGATAACTGTAGAACTGAGTGGATTTCCATACTGGAAGAAAACATTGTTCTGTATTAGATAGTCATTCATAAATCTGTTGACCTGTTTCTTTAGATTAAGCCTAGGAATCATTTGCAAATAGTACTTTGCTGTAGTTTGGATATATAAAATACTGGCATTCAGGACACGTTGAAAGATCTGAAAATACTACATTTTTCCTTTTTAGGAGTAAGAATTTTTGAAGTTATAAGTCGATAATGCAGTCTTTTTTAAAGTTAGTGTTTCTCAAAAGGTGTGCTTTACTGTAACTTTGTAACCAAGATAATTTTGACTGGTAAACTAAGTTCTTTTATGTATGAAAGTTGACTTCTTAAAGCCAGTGAGCAATTCTCAAAGCGTAAAGACTCATGTGGCTATGGAAGAGTGTTGGGTTATGGAATTAAAGTACCTGGCATTGTGTGTTGTTAAAATGTCCCAGAGTTTTAAACTTATAGTGACATCTCACTATATCAATAGGAGTTCCATTTTCCATGTAATGTACCTATGCTTCCTGTTCATGAGGAATCCTTAGAGTCAACCTCCAAGCCAGTTCTATGCATAACCATACACCAAATACTGCTGCTGTGGTGTCTTACAGGAGCTGTTCTGTCCTATGCTATGGTGCATTGTCATCTTGCTGCTTGACAAATAAGATGTAAGGAAATAGAGCTGTGTGTGTTGATAGAACCTTTATAGAACAAGATGGAAAACTGAAGATGAGGAATGTGTAAATGATCAGTGTTTTTTGTCTTAAAATTGGTCAGTTCTCTATCCAAAATTTCTGTGATGTGTACATTTTAGCTTTCACTTTAAACTGCACAGAATAAATTAAAATGAAAAGGAACAAGTGTATGTCTTGTTGATTAAGGAGAGTGAGTGAGAAGTACACTTTGGTCGTGAACAGATTTGAAAGCAATTGATTTTACTTATGGGCCACACTTTACCTCACCCTTCCAACTCTACAAATCTGTAAAAATTGAGAACAGCAGTTGCATCCCATCATGTCATGAAATTAATGGGTCTGAAACCTAAAGGGCATGTAACAAGAACTCAGTTGGTGTTCTTAACCATATTTAGCCTTTTCTTCACCTCATCCATTTGTTTGCTGTAGATCCCGCTTCATTTGTGTTAGTGCTGACCACCAGAAAGATTGAGGAAACTGAATGAAGCCACTTAAGTGAGAAGGTAGAAGGAGGGAGGGCCTGTATGAGACATTTGAAATAGGGAACTAGACTTCAGTGACTGGGGCCCATGTTATTTTTCTTGTTATCAAGAATGTAAGACAGGAAAGAGGAAAAAGGATTTTGCCAGGGCCTGGCTTTGTAAGGCAGGTAGGTATGAGGAGCAGAGTCTTAGAGATTGGTGGTCTGGAGTTTGGGCTGTGTTGGAGGAGAGGTTGGAGGATCAGGTGGGGAATTGAAGGTCAACCTGAGCTACATAATAAGACCCTGGTGGGTTGGTTGGCTTGTTTTTCTTGGGGGTGGGGGGAGTAGTGTTGTAAAGCAGGCACTAGTAAGTTGGATGAATGAAAAATAATGTGAGTGACATGGATGATGGAGAGATGGTCAGAGACCAGACTAGGACTGCAGAGGTAAAAAGTCTTGAGCATGATGTATCCAGCCATAGAAGCTGGGAGTCTAAGCTCTGACTCTAAGGTGTTGGGTGAACCATCACATGGTCCGTAATATGCCCATACTTGGGTGGAACAGAACCCTGTAAAAGCATTTTTACTATGCTATTCATGGCACCGTAGTACATGCACTTTTTTTGTTTGTTTGTACATATGTTTGAGACTGTCCTAGCCTGGCCTGGAACTGACTATATAATACAAGCTAATCTCGAACTCACAGCAATCCTCTTGCCTCACCTTCCCAAGTGCTGGCGTTAGAGCTGTGAGGCACACCTGGGTCAGTATGTGTATTTTAAACTTAACTGTGAAGTGCATGTACATTTTATAGTTGCCTGTGCTCAGATGGACAACATCCTTAGCATCTTAAAACTTCCCAACACATTCAACCAGGTTTCCATAGAAACAACTCTCTTCACATTCATTGCAATATTTAATTAAATTGTATTGTATTGTTACATTTTCAGCAGTAACTAGAATAAGCATACTCATGTTGGGGAGCAAGTTCCATTAAACACGAATCATTAGTGAGAGCATCTAAGAGTGTACAACATACCATCCTCTATCCTTGATGGTGCACCCTACTCTGCAGGGGTTTTGGGGATTTGGGCATCTTATTTCAGACCCAGTAGGAACCTCAGACTGGAATCATTCATCATTCTGCAGACCTTTTGTAATGCCTAGTGAGATGCAGAGGAATGCCATAGAGTGATTGTTGAAGAGTCCTTTGTTAATAGCTAGTAATCAGAGATGGGACTAAGGCTCCCAAAACTCTCTACCCTGAAGAGAAGCAGGAAGGGTTTATAAAGCTTAAAACCACAATTACATCATGCCAGGACTAAAGCCAATAACTATAGTTACATCAGGTCACTATAGTTATACCATACCAGGGGCAAGCCAGTTAACAAAGAGGTTTTCAGTTAACAGTCTCGATTAGGCTGGGTGGGAGGATGTGCCACCTGGACATGCGATCTGGCTACTTGGAAGTTTCCCAGTATTGTAGAAACAGTGTACGGCCTGAAACTGTGTGTAGGATGGTTCTGCCTGGCTGCCTGCAGTGGGAATGGCTGAGCAAAGCGCAGAGAAAAGCCAAAGTCAGCTAGCGGAAAATGGAGTTAGTTTTGTCACTTCACCTTTCACACCTGTTTGTATCTACCCCCTCTTCTTCCCTCCCAGCAGGGACAGACCCTCTGCTGTCCAAATGTGTCCCTCTTCCTCTTTTAGATTCCATCTCTCTCTCCTCCTTTCCAGCAAATTGACACTGTGAGTGACTTCTCCCAGTCTACTGAATCATTTCCTGCAATACACAGGTGTTCTAGTCCATCTTCAGAGAATGAAGTCCCCTTCTTCGTGCCAGGCCCTGCTGTGTAGCTGTTATTGTGACTTCATGACAATCTGGGGGGACAATTTTTAGTCCTCAGCTCGATTGGAACACCTGTGGTTGCTTCTTCCTTCCTTCCTTGAAATGTCCTTTTCGCCGGGTGTGGTGGCACACGCCTATAATCCCAGCACTTGCATTTGGGAGGCAGAAGCAGAGGCAGAAGCAGGCAGATCTCTGTGAGTTCAAGGCCTGCCTTGTCTACAGAACGAGTTCCAGGCCAGCTGGGGCTACAGGGAGACCTCGTCTCAAACACACACACACACACACACACACACACACACACACACACACACAATCTTTTCTTTGGTCTGTATGGCACTAAGTCTGATTTGCTGATCTATTCCTGTTCATCTGGCCCTGTCTCTATCTTGTTTATAGGTTTGTCTTGCAGGTTGTGAGCCTGAGTTCTAGCCCTGTTCTTGTCCTGTGCTGTGTCTCTGCACCGATCTGTCTGTGGCCTCAGCTACTGTCTCTTCACCAGTGGGACCCCATTTCTATTTCTTGAGCCAATTACTTTCTCAGCATCTTTTGCTGCCTTAAACATTAGCCAAAGTGCTGGGCAGATGGTTTGGTCATTAAAGTGTTGGATGCACAAGCATAGTTTAAACATGCAAAGTGGGTGTATATTTCATAGTTGTCTGCTCAGCTGGACAGGAGCCTTAGCATATTAATCAAAATTTCCCAAAAAATTCAACCAGAAACAGTTCTCTTCACATTCATTGTAATCATTAATTAAATTGGGTCTGAGGGTCTGAGTTCAGATTCCCAGTACCTACATGGGGGCTAGGCAGGGCGACAAGCCTCTATGACCCCAATGCCATGGGGGGAAGAGAAAGGTAGATTACTAGGTTCAGAGAGAGACCCCATCTAAAAAAAGAAAAAGAGCCTCCATGCTAATAACATTTAAAATAAGGTGGGGAAACAGCTGAGGAGACACTCAATATTGACCCTTGGCCTCCAGACACCTGCATGCACACGGGCATACATCTATATGAACATGCAAAATTGGTCAAATTCAATGTCAAAGTGTATGTCCCTTTCTGCTTTAGTTTCTCTTCAATTGCTGTGACAAAACATGCTGACCACTACCAACTTGGGGAGGAAAGAGTTTATTCAGCTCACATCTCCTGGGTCACAGTTCATCACTCAGGGAGCCCAACGTGGGAACTCAGTACAGGAACCTGGAGGCAGGAGCTGAGGCACAGGCCATGGAGGAATGCTTCTTACTGGCTTGCTCCTCCAGCCCATGCCCAGCCTGCTTTCTTATACTGTACACAACAACCTGCCTGGGGTAGCAGCACCCACAGTGGGCTGGGCCCTCCCATATAACTCAACAATCAAGACAATACTCCACAGACTAGGCCACAGGCCAGTCCAATGGAGCCAATTCCCCATTTGAGGCTCCCTCAACCCAGGTGTGTCAAATTGACAGGAAAGCTATCCAGCACACTTTCTAAGCTGGTATTGTTCCAGCATCCCTGAACAATTAATTGCTCAAGTCAGCAGGCTTGGTGTCATCCTTGACACCCCGAGGTCTGCTGTCGTATATCCAACCTCATCTGCCTTGTTGATTCTACTTCTAAAAATGTTCTTGAAGTGATGTACTTTTCTCCCTCACGACTTGTAACTGCTACATGAGAGCAAGTGCATGTAGTACAAGCAGTTACAATCGTGGACTTCCTGGTAGCTTCATTTTTCATCTACAAGATGGATCGTATAGTATACATTTCATATGGCTTTATAAGGATTGAACGAGTCAATGCGGATGATGCATTTGTCTGTGAGTTTTGTGCATCTCCTTTTGTAGCGCTCACATGGGTGTTAATAGCGGACTGAGCTGTTCCGGTCCGTGGCAAGTGTTTTCTCCTCAGTCACCAGAAAGATGTTTTTGAAATTCAACTGTGCTGTCTCCTTGCTCATAACAGGTGACTGGCTTCCCACTGTTGCTTTTTGGGAAAAGAAAAAGGCTGAAGTTCTTAATGTCCCTGGGGCCGTCTGCCTAACTGCCTCCGCCAGTCTCTTTAGCTTCAAATCCTTACCTCACTTTCCAGTTTTGTTTTGTTTTTTATTATTATTTTTTTTATTTTTGAGACTAGGTCTCCCTGTAGCCACAGCTGTCCTGGAACTCACTCTGTAGACCAGGCTGGCCTTGAACTCTCAGAGATCCACCTGGCTTTGCCTCCCGAGTGCCAGCTCTCCAGTTTTATAGCTATGAGAGTCATCTTGTTTGCACCCGTGGGTGGCCCCCTCTTCCATCACTGGATCCTTCCACAGCCCATGAATGTGTGCCTCCCCTCTCTTTTCTAGTCATTCTTCCTTTCAGCTCACAAGGCATTTTCTTGAACATCTTCCACCTTTCCAGACCATTCTTTTGTTATGTATTTTAAAATAGACTTTTTTTTTTTTTTCCTCCAGTTGCCTTCATGGTCCCAGGCAAGGATTAAACATATTGGTAGGTTTAGTTAGTTAAATACCACTATCCTCACTATGTTGAACTAATTAGTATTGGAATACTTGGTATGAACTATATTAGAATAATCTTTAAAGTCACAAGCTGGTCTGTATCCAGTCTTCTGTTGGAATCCAACTCCAAATTGAAGCAGCCCATCCCTGCCTCAGTGTATCCTGAAAACAGATGCAGATTGTTTGTAACTGAAAAACGCCAGAGGGTATGCTAATGAGAGTTTATTTTGCTGTGTCCTAATTCAGCTGCTAGAGTGTGCCCATTTTATTCCCTTCAGAAAAGGTGCAAAGTTCCTATCCAATATTTAGAATGGTAGCCTTTCACCACAAGGTGGCGACAGTTTTTAAGAGAGGATTGAGAACGGCTTCTGTCACAGTGGGGTGAGCAGTGTGCTGTGAAAGGCACTGTGGGCAGAAGCTGGGCATCTGCAGCACCCTGTCGGGGTCCAGAGGCATAATACTTAACCCTCTATATTAGACAGTGAAATTAGGCGTATGAACCATTGCTCAAGTGGAACACTGAGTTAAGGAGAACATGGCAGATCGTACAACATTGGGCCATGACAGCACCCAGACACCAGGACTGTTTGGGCCATGTAGGGACATTTCTTCATCTCATTGAAAGCAAAGTCAATTACCTGTAGTTTTGGTCTCTGAGACTCCCACTGATGAGGAGCTGAAATCTGATTAAAAACACTCCTCTATGCTAGCATTTGATTTTAATCTCCCAGTGTAGAACTCCAGAAACTAGAGAATTTCAGGAAAAGAGTAGAGAAAGGGTGATTGACCCAAAGGCCGCATGTGTACTTGTGGGAATACAGTGAACTAGCAAGGCTGGTGTCAACCAGTACCTTCAGTTTGAACAACTCTTTTTCACGTGCTGCCTCCATTGAGCCTCATAGTTTTAGGATGGCTAAGGAAAGCAGGGAGCCATTACCCGTATTGGTAAAGAAATGAAGGTTCCAGAAGGTGAAGTAGCTTCACTCTCATGATTAAGCACCAAACCTTGGGCTTCTGTCTTGTTGCTTACAGAGGGAAAATATTTTAGGTTTTAGAAGCTTCTAGGTTACTTCCTGTCATTCAGCCCGATGGAAAACCTATTCAAATGCAAATACAAGGAGCGACCTTGCTTCTACAGCCTACAGGAAATAGACTGAGTTGTCTTCTTCGGTTTCATCCCCACCTCCCAACCCCCAGACGGAGCAACCAGCCTTGTGTCCTCTAGCTGGGTTTTCCTCACTCCACAGGGGACACAGCAGACTTGAGTTCACTGCAGTTCTCAATCTGGATTATGCAGCAGGGAGAGGGACTTTTGCAAGGGGCCTTCATTGAAAGCTGTGGTCTGTGGGCAGTGAGGCAGGATTGCTAAGGACTGACAGCAGAAACCTGCGTCCATTGCACGTTTGGCTCTGAAGGTGGCAAGACTGCTGCGGTGGCTTGCAGGTGTTCTAGACCCTGTTTCCAGTGGCTGCAGGATGCTGTGGTGGTATGGAGTTCCTCTTCCTGTGGACCACCAGTGTCTAGAGATGAGCATTGCAGTGGCAGCCCGCACAGTCTGAGAGGCAAAGACAAGTTCCTGGATTGTGATGGTATCCTTCGAGCACCTAGGGAGGAAGGTCCGTTTGCCACTAGTAACAATGCTGACTACCACACCAAGCATGCTGCGTACACTCTGAGTCATATTGAATTTGATTTAGAAATCAAAATACATACCAAGTCTTGCATGAATGTTCTGAAATTAATACAAATATATTTACAATTACAAGTTAAAATTGGCTCCTAGTGTTCCTTCTTAGACCAGAAACTGAAACAGAAAGAAGGCGGGGACTCTGGCCTGTCTCGCAGTAGCTCCTGTCCTGTTCTACGCTGCCAGTAGATCCTTTGGGGTTCCTTGGCACCATGCTTATGCTGCTGCAAATACCTCTCACCCAGTCTAATTACCTCTCACCTTGGATTGAAGGGCTACCCTGTATTCGTTAAGGTTCTCTAAAGAAACAGAATTGGTAGAATGAAAATTATATATATATATATGTATATATATATACTCGATATATATATAATGTATATATATTATATATATATAATGTATATATTATATATATATATATATATATATATATAATGTATATTATATAGCTCATGGGATAGGGTCGAGTAGTCAGTCCAACAATGGCTGTTCCACATTGGAGAGGCTGAGAATCCAGTAGTTGCTTAGTCCATGAGGCTGGATGTCTCAGTAGTTCCAATCTGGCACCAATGACCTGATGGATTCTGGAAGATTTGCTAGTCTTCAGTCTATGCTGGAATCCAAGGAGTTGGTCACAGCAGCAAGATGAACTCACCAGTGAGAGAGAAGGCAAGCAACAGAAAGGAATGAGCTCACTTCTGCCGTGGCCTTTTATGCCGGCTGCCTCCAGAAGGTAGAGCCCACAGGTCTTATTTTAGTTAATCCCAGATCCAGTCAGGTTGACATCCAGGATTAGCCATCACACTCCCCTTCCTTGTAGCCTTTCCTGGACCCCTGTGAGCCTACAGCCTCTGGTATCTAGTGTTCCACTCCTTGTATGACTCTCCTGAGACACAAATAGAAGTACTGGGGTGTGATCTAAGTGCAGTCTCAGCGCTTCCTTATTTCAGTTCACTGGGCCCAGAATCTATTTCATAGGATGTTTTCTCGGCCTTTCTCCACCATCTGCACTACCCTGAATAGTTTCCCTACAGAATCAACATTGACTTGGACCCTCTGAATGGGACCTTGTTTGGAGATCGGATCTTTGCAGACATGATCACATTAAGATGAGGTCTGTGGGTGAGGGCAGACCCTAACCAATGACCAGCATCTTTATAAGAGGAAGGCCATTTGGACAGACACAGAGTAGTAACACTGAAGATGGAGGCAGCCATCAGTGACACATCTCTACCCAAAGAATGACAAGGGTTGCCATAGCCACCAGAAGTGGCACGGAACTCTAGATTCTTCCTCCTCGCCTCCAAGAAGGAATCACGCAGGCCAGCACCTCCACTTTCACTGCTAGGCTACAAACTGAGAATTCTGTTTTTGCAGTTCTAGGAACTCCTACCTCTCCATTGTCTAGGGTCCCAATTACCTTCTTCTGTCCCTGCACAAGAAGTCATGCTTCTTACTTAAATGATTTTAATGTTATTGTGGGTACATGTCAATTTTCTTTGGCAGTACAGTGGATGATTCTTTTTTAGTTGGGAGTGGGATTTCCTTACTTCCTGTGACTTAATTCTGAGCCCATATCACTCAGTAAAAGAAAATTTCAGACTTTGTTTTTCCTCCCTTCAGTGCAGCAGCTGAGTACACACAGATATACACACACAGGCACAGGCACCAGGCACACACACACAGACACAGACACAGGCACACACACAGACACACACACACAGGCACACACATACACACAGACACAGACATACAGACACACACAGACACAGGCACACACACACACACACACACACACACATAAAGACACACTGTTGCATAGGACTGTCTTTTGACACCATCAACAGAAGCCTTCTTCCCCAGCTTGGTTGCAGCTGCCCACCTAGGATCATCACAGCTAAGCTTGTTGACTGTTCTACTGGGCAACAAAGGAGGGGCCAAGAGAGCCACACTTTCCAACCAACCAATTAGCCTTAGTTGCACAAGGAGGAGCTTCTTTGAGGAAGCCAAGGGGAGGCTTGCTTGACATTTTGTGAGGCTGTGGGGAAGTTATGATCCATGCTGGGATGAAGACTTGCCAGTGCGGCCTTAGGAGAGGAGTACCACACTCCTGTAAGTAAACCCTCACCCAATGCTCTGTAAGTAAGCCCAATAAACTCATTGGTTTCCCAGACTGTAGTTTGAAATCATCTCTCAGTTTGTTGTAGGGACCAAGGAGGAGGCGGTGGATGTTGTTTTCGCCTCCCAGAGGGAATTTTAGTCACACACACACACACACACACACACACACACACACACACACCAACAGCTGAAGCCAAAAGTTTTAATGGGTGGGAACTGGTGCCCCTTGGGAGGCTGCCCCAGGGAGCCTTTTCTCTGCATCACAGTTGTAGTTGGCAGTGACTCAAGTTCCTACTTTGGGGGTTCTAGGTGTTACCTGGAATGCCCCAGGGCCTGCCCTGCTCCAGCTATCCATGAGCAGCTCCTAGCCCTCCCTGAGATGCTATAAGCTTTTCAATGTTCTTTTTGCAAACCTCTTTCCTACTGAAATCAGTTGCTTTCCATGGCTTGTGCCTAAAAGTTCTCAATTGTCATGGGAGGACATTTTGTATTCTTTGTTTTTCTTTATAAACAAGGACAAAGCTTCAAGTTCCCCCAGTGTTTCTTCAATGCTATGGCCGTAGGTAGTAAGTGTCCCATCCTATCCTTGTATGTTATTGGGTTGGATAGTTTTGCTCCACCTTAATTTTAACTAAGCAATTATTATTAGTTATTAATTCATCACCACTAATATTGTCATCAATTAAAAAATTGTTTTGTAGAGACAGGGCTTTGTTTATATCCAAGGCTGGCCTAGAACTTCCTATATAGCCCAGGCTGGTCTCAAATTGGCACCCGTCTTCTGCCTCAGCCTCTCAATTGCTAGAAATCTAGGTGCACAGCACACCACAGCCAGTTTATTATTACAGTTCTGGAGCTTGTGCAAGGAGCCTGATGAGCTGTTCTACTGACATCCATCCCAGTTTCTTTTTCCGTTGTCTCTTCAATCTTACTCTTCCTGGCTTCAGCCCCTGTTCACCCAGAGCATTGCATGCTGGTGCACTTTGTGGAGGGCTTTCCTGGCTGTACTTTCCGTCTTTCTTTGATCAGGCCTTTATCTTGCCCTCCCTCACAGAATGAGCAGGATACAGAGCCTTAGACTGTAGTTATTTTCCTTCAGCACTTTGAAGTTATTGTTCCATTGTCTTCTGGCTTCTATTTTCGGTGATGAGAAATTCTGAAAGCTACCAATTGTCATCTCTCTGAAAATAGTCTTTCCTGTCTAACCTAAAAGGCAAGTTGAGGCATACAGAGTGAGAACAAAGAGTTTGTTCCAGCTAAAGTGGCGGTGGTCACCTGGGACAATGTGAATTCTAGTTGCTCAGAAAAAGTACTGCTGATTTAGTATCTAAGTCAGTCTAGTTTTATCGGAGGAGGAGTGGAGGGAACAGGAGTCCAGGAGGAAGAGAGATGGAAGATGGAGGAGGAGGAGGAGGAGGAGGGGGAGGAGGAGGAGGAGGAGGAGATGATTACAGCAAACTGATCATCACAATCACATAAGTAGACAAAAAAGGCACAGGTTATTGATGGTTGTCTTTCAGTTTGTGTTATACATTCCAAGTAAGCATTGTAATAAGGACCAGTCAGATGGCTTAGTTTTCAAAGGCACTTGCCACCAAGCCTGATGACCTGAGCCCAGGTACCCCACTTGATGGAAGGAGAGAACAAATTCATACAAGTTGTCCTTTGACCTCCCCACAGAGATCCTGGCAAATGTGCCCACACACAATCAATAATATGTAATTAAAAATGTAAAAATAAGAACTGCGATAGGCAGGAACAAGCATTCTCCAGGTTGCATGCAGCTCTACTGGTGACGGTGCCACCCATGGGAGCCAAGTGGAAGAAGTTGAAGGTTAAATTAACCAGATCATGAGCCACTGGAGTCCATGAATGTGACGACTGCCCCCACACCCATGCCCACCAAGCCTAGTAAGAATTTTCAAGACTCACTTTATTTGTGTGTGCACCCTCTTCCCTCTGCACCTATTACTTTTGTAAGAAATAAATCATTATGGTGCATTTTCACTGTGAGGTGATCTAATAATCACAGATAAACAGGAGGCACTGGGCACTTGTCTTCCCCAGCTGACAGATGGTACTTGCTTACCTAGGTCTCAGTTCTTCCTAGGGTTGAAAAGTTACATCAGTGGGCTGTGTGACAAAACACATGTCTCAGAAAAGGAGGGAATCTGGAGCTCCAGGTACACATTAGATAAGGCTTTGCATCCTGAACCAGTTGGATGGCAATCTGGGCAGGCAATGTCAGCAAAAGGATTGTACCTCCTGGTGTTCACTAAAGAACCCAGCCGATGAAGATCAAGGGGCAGGGATGAGCAATCAAGAATAGGGAGACCACCGCTTTGCACCAAACTGGGATGCCAGCCATTTTTATCTTTTCTCTACTGACACCTGACTTTGCAAGAAAAATAAACTGCATCACTTCTGCCGACCTGATGCTCCAGCACTCTTTATAAAGTGAGGATCATTGTACACTTTTCATCCTCTAGTTTTCTCACTGTGTTTCTAGGAGATCTGTGTTATTAGTGCTACTTGGGAATTATTTGAAGGCTTTTTCTCCAGTTCTGGAGAGATTCCAGGCATTATCTTGAAACTTCATTTGTCTGACATTCTCTGATATTCTCTCTAGACTATTGTTTGGTCCTTCATAATTTTCTTTTTTTAATATTTTAGTTTTTATTTTTATGTGTATGTTCATATTGTCTGTATGTAAGTGTACCTGTGTCATACAGTGCCCACAGAGATCAGAAGAGAGCATCAAATTCTCCTGGAACTGGAATTATAGACAGTTATTAGCCACCATGTAGGTGTTAGGAATCAGACCTGGGTCCTCTTCAAGATAAGTCAGTGCTCTTAACTGCTGAGCCATTGCTATAGCCTCCTTTTACATTTTTTCTTTCTTTTTTTTTTTTTTAATCTATGATAACTTTTTCCCTGGATTTCTTCATACTTTCCTTTTATATAATTCTCTCTTTACTGTCTAGTTGGTTTAACTTCTGAGTTTCATTTGTGTTTTCATTTCCTTTTCTGTTTATATGCAAACACACATGCATACACACACACACACACACACACACACACACCATATAGATGTAAGCATGGGGTCACCAAGCATATTTGTATGTGCTTGTTTCTTCTTTTTCTTTTTGTCTTGTTTCTTCCTTCAGGTTCCTCACTTTACCATCCCCCCTCCTAAGGGCTTCCTGTTAAGGCAGTGTCTATTCACCCACATTTTACCTTGCTATTATAATATTTTTTGAATTTTTTATGGATTTATCATACAGAGACAAATTTATAAAACATATAGAATAAAGAAAAATGCAAAACCCCAAATGTAACATTTGAAATTTTAACATGTGATAGAAGCTGGCAATAGAGCCATATTTTATATCTTGAGAAAATGGCTTCAAATTTAATATACAGTCATTCTGGCCTTCTACAATGATGCCATATAACTTGAAAACATGTCATATGAACCTCTTTAAGGAAAAGACAAGCCCAGGAGATGCATGAAAAGTATGTTCACCTCCAAAGTTTTTGAAATCGAAATAAGTGATTACACAGAGGCCTAAGAAAATTCTCACTCAATGTATCACTCAAAGGAACAGGACGTTCTAAGCATAGGATTAAAATTTTTTGGATGGGTATTTGCAGTGAGTTAAGTAATACACTAAAATTTGATATAAACTGGCATTTGGCTAAACAGACTGTATTAGTCACTTTTCTGTTGCTGTGATAAAACACCATGACCAAAGGAACTTATAAAAGGAAGAGTTTATTCCCTGATGGTTCCAGGGAATTAGAGTCCATTGTGGCGGGAGGCATGGCGGCTGGAGCTGGAGCAGTATGCTGAGGATCACATCTCGCAAAGAGCACAGAAAGCAGAGAGAGGGTGACTGGAGACCACACGAGGCTTGTTAAACTCACTAAGCCTGCCCCCCAATAACGTACTTCCTCTAGCATGGCCACACCTTCTAAGACCTCCAAAAACAGTGCCACCAACTGGAGACAAATGTCTGAATACTTACAGCCTATGGGGGACACTCATTCAAACCACCACATTCCACTCCCTGGCCCCCATAGGCTCCTGACCATATAAAATGCAAAATGCATTTAGTCCAACCTTAAAAGTCCCCATAGTCTTTACCAGT
>VZQC01015285.1:1107147-1155526 GCA_009823505.1 Rhizomys pruinosus | reverse complement strand
CCTTAAGGGCGCCTCGGCAGAGGATATTCTGTGTGAGCATAACTCAGCCTGCCACAAGAACACTGGGGAGAAGTTGGCCCTGCCCTGTGTCCCTGACTTTCACCAGGATGAGGAAAGTTCCCCTCATCCCCATCCCCCAAACTCCCTTCAGCTGCCCCTGCTAGGGATACTCATTTGCCCCCCACCAATATACCCTTGGAGGGGGGCCCAGGAAGCTCTCTCCCACCAGAGGGACTAGAGACATTTCGTTCAGCTGGCTGTGTCTTTTGGGTAAGAAAGAGTTCAATTCTTTTTTCTTTTTACTTTAATTTTGGTTTTGTTTAAACTCAAGTTTTTGGTCTGGGACGCTTGGTTAGGAGAAACTGGACGCAGTATTGCTCCTTGAGCGTGGAGATGGGGGATGCCGTAACTCTCCACTGGTAAAGTGCAAACATGGGGTTCACCTCAGTGATTTGGAATCCAGGGAAGGGATCTGGATTTTTGGAATCCAGGCAAGGGATCTGGATTTTTGGTTCCAGGACCAACAGGGTGTCAGCTCCATGTGTGCAGCGTTTCCTCTCTTCATCTGACTATGTCTTGTGTTTATGGTAACTGTTCTTCTGTGTGTCTAAGCATGCGTCTAAGTTTTTATGTGTGTTTGTAAATTGGTAATTATAATTGTCTCATGTTGGTTCTGTCAAGCAAAGTGGCCACTTCAAGTTTCAATCCTTTAAAGTGCACAGAACCATTCATTTTGGCATGCCAGACTAGATATGCATCTGAAAACTTTAGAAATGCATTTAAAGGCCTAAAATTTGGTTTGTGTCTGCTTTCAAAAGGGATTGTGTGAGGTAACTTGTTTGCTTTGGAATTACCTTTTTTTTTTTTTTTTTGAGACCTGCAGGCCAGATTCTCTGAGTGGATGTATCCCTGATTTAACATTAACTAGCCTTCCAGACTGGGAATGACTTCTGGGACCAGGTGTGGTAGCACACACCTTTAATCCCAATCCTTGGGAGGCTGAGGCAGGCAGTTCTTTGTGAGCTCAAGGTCAGCCAATCTGGTCTGCTTTGGTGAGTTTCCTCCACCCAGCTGCTATCTCAAAGGACCAGAGATAATCTGCCTCTTACTAGCTGGTAAAATTTGCATCAGCAATTAGTCAGGAATCCTGGTCTGGTTTGGGAGGAGGTCTTAAGAGCTTGTGAAATTCCTGAGCTCTCTGGAGTGCCCACGTGGCAACCTTTCCGTCTCTGCTAGAGATGAATTCTGGGACCTGGATCAGTGGGGTGCTGCATGGCTTCTGGGGGTGCATTATAGGCTCTTGCCTCCAAGGAGTGAGGGAGAGCAGTCTGGAACAACCTTTGGGCTCTGTTACGTTTCTGTGAGAATTTTTGAGCCTGTTTCCCTCCCTCCCTTTTTCCCCATGGGAGGAAAAGGGATCTCTCTGGGTCTGTGCCCTCCTTGCTGATCTCACAGGCAGGCTGTGTGTTTGTGTTGAGGAAGAGTTGGTCTCAGAGAACTGGGTGAATCAAATCCATGAAAACTGTACTTCACTCCATGCTTTTAAAAAGTCTCCTAGCCAGGCGTGTTGGCACACGCCTTTAATGCTAGCGCTTGGGAGGTGGAGGCAGGCAGATCTTTGTGAGCCCAAAGTCAGCCTGATCTTCAAGACAGCCAGAGCTACAGGGAGACCCTGTCTCAAAAAAGACAAAAAATAAAAAATAAAAAATTATCGTGATTACTTTAAGATGTTAGAGCAGCCTCTTGCCCCAGGTTCCTGATGTTTTGAATGTGTTTGAATCTTTTTAAACTATGGAAGCTCAGTTCAGTTTATGGATAAGAACCTGTTTGGAGGATGTAAGTGCCTTAAGCCCTCATACTTAGTAAAATCTTATTCTGACACACCTAATCAGAAATATAAATATTTTAGTGGTACAACTTGGGTACTCTAAAAAAAAAAAATCTTTCCAAACTCTCTTCCAGCACTCAGGAGGCAAAGGCATGTGGATATCTTGGTCTGGTTTGGGTGGAGAACTGATGCCAGAATGGCCTGGCCCAGCTCTGTTTCTTGCCTCCAGGGCGGGAAAGCTATTCCTCCTGGGGTAGCTAATGGGCTTTATTGTGTTTCCTATCTGTTTCTCCCACCCCCTTCCTCCTTTTAGGAAGCAAACATACCTCCCTGGGTTTGAACTGGTGTCCTGCTGGTCTGGCCACTCCTGGAAGTACCCCAGCCAAGTGTGGTTGTCCACAACCTTAATCCTAGCACAGCCAAGGTCTTTAGGTATAGAGATCATTATTGTAGAATTTCTGAGTCAGAAACAAACAACGGACCCAATTTAATCCTAAATTAAAAATAGGAAAAGTTGCCTCACAGTTAGACGACCTCAGGACTATATAAACTGTGAAGGTTAAAGTGTTGTTATGTTGACTGTTAGGAACTTAAGAGTCATATTTTACTCTTATTTAAGTTTTCATCTCTAATTTAGAGTTTTCATCAAGGTGCTGATGTAGCTGTTTAAAAGTAAACTATCTTGTGAGCTAAAACTGCTAAACATTCCCTTTTTATTATTCTCAGAAGATTCATTGGTTTCTTTTCATAAGCAAAAAGTACCTCTTCTTAAAAGTGCACTTTGCAGAAGTTTCATTCCTTTTCCATTGATTTTGAGTTAGGAGCTGTTACCTTGTAGCAGATCAGTATTAACATCTAGCTGGTTCACCGGGAGACAGAGGCTGACCATGGGCCTCTCCATGTGGATGCTTGTCATACTGACTGATGGAGAAGGTATTTTTGTGGCATTGAGGTGGCAACCTCAGAAACATATGAAGACTGAATTGAATTTTAAGCTAATGTGAAATCTTGGCAGAGAACGTTTTAATAAATAAATGCCTTAAAAGTATTTAAAATATTTATTCTTCCATATTCCAAAATGTAAAATGTAACAAGACAGATTTTATGTGTCTGACATTGTGTCTGGGAAGGAAGGGCAGACTTTAGGTCCTTTGAAATCTGCTGTTGGAGGCCTGACAGGGCTACTTGAATCCTCATAGACATAGTCTTTGGCCCAGAAGGAAAGTATTAAAAAGTTGCTGTGTGAAGCTGTTTGTAATTGACCATTTGCATCTCTGCCATAAAGCAAGCTTCAGGTTGCCTAGGTGGATATAGAGGGTGTTTAGTCCTGAGATGTTTGAAACAAAGAGCTCAATTTTTATTGAGCATTTCTGTGATTTTTCAAACTATTGTGTTTGAGATAACCATCCCATCTCCATACACGGGAAGTAAATGTTAATTACTTAGTAAATCCACACAAGTGTTAATCTGTTTATGAATGTTATGTCTCATGGTATCAAAAAGGAATATAAAAAGTGAAAATGTTAAAAAGGTATTATAATAAGAATTTATGTGAAGATGATGAAAAAGTTTATGCAAGTGATAAAAGTCTGAGTAGGTTTGTTGTGACAGGTAAAAAGGACACTATGTAAATAAGCTTAAATTTGTAAGTTTCAGTCAACTAGTTTAAAAATCAAAATGTATAGCTAGTAAAGGTTTGTTTAAGAGTGTTCATATTTTGTCCAACCTTTATATGCATATCACATGGTACTTCAAGGTATATAAAAATGATAAGATACCTGTATTAAATGAAATTGGTATAAACACTTAAGCTAGTTTACTAGTGGCCTGATTAGGATTGTGAATGTACAGAATTGTTAATTTTCAGTCCTCTCCTGGCTTGAACCTGACTCCCTGTTACAGGTTTGGATTAAATGGGCACAGGTAAATGGTGAGTTACCTATGGCTACTGAAAAATGTACTTCATGTTTCTTGCAAGAGTTGCTTTTGATATTTCCTTTAACCTAACCAGATAATTTGGCTCAAAAGGCTGGATTCTATCTTCCTGAACCAGCTGCATGCAGTCCAAAAGAAGACAGTCTGGATGGACTTAGTAATCCTTATCAGTTTATTTCCTGTCTTCTGGTATGTGTTGCAACTCCTGTCCTTCTGGGAAAATAAATCAGGATAAAGGGTCTGAAAAAGGAAAAGATTGTTCCCATTTGTAGTAATTGTAGTGAATAGTTTAACATTTAAAGTAAGCCTGAAATTGTTCAATTCAATCTTGAGGGTTATGACTGCTTAATGTATGGTGTTAAGTCCCTCCTCCAGTCAGTATTATACAAGGCTGCTGGAACTTTTGTCCAAGCCTTATCTAGAATATTATACAGTAGTTAAAGGTGTTAGGCTGGTGTAACTTAGCCTTTCTATATGGATAACCACCATACATAATGCCCATACCTTGGCCGAAAACAAAAGTTGGTTAATCTGGGTTAACTGTATGGACCAAGAAAAAAGTATAACCAAAAGATAAGTAATCATTATATTTCCTTTAAAGTCTGAGAGATTGTGCCTCCAAGCACTAGATTTTAAGTCATTTAAAGTCATATGAGATTTGTTGTTACCAAATAACAAANGGCCTGACAGGGCTACTTGAATCCTCATAGACATAGTCTTTGGCCCAGAAGGAAAGTATTAAAAAGTTGCTGTGTGAAGCTGTTTGTAATTGACCATTTGCATCTCTGCCATAAAGCAAGCTTCAGGTTGCCTAGGTGGATATAGAGGGTGTTTAGTCCTGAGATGTTTGAAACAAAGAGCTCAATTTTTATTGAGCATTTCTGTGATTTTTCAAACTATTGTGTTTGAGATAACCATCCCATCTCCATACACGGGAAGTAAATGTTAATTAACTTAGTAAATCCACACAATTAAGTGTTAATCTGTTTATGAATGTTATGTCTCATGGTATCAAAAAGGAATATAAAAAGTGAAAATATTAAAAAGGTATTATAATAAGAATTTATGTGAAGATGATGAAAAAGTTTATGCAAGTGATAAAAGTCTGAGTAGGTTTGTTGTGACAGGTAAAAAGGACACTATATAAATAAGCTTAAATTTGTAAGTTTCAGTCAACTAGTTTAAAAATCAAAATGTATATCTAGTAAAGGTTTGTTTAAGAGTGTTCATATTTTGTCCAACCTTTATATGCATATCACATGGTACTTCAAGGTATATAAAAATGATAAGATACCTGTATTAAATGAAATTGGTATAAACACTTAAGCTAGTTTACTAGTGGCCTGATTAGGATTGTGAATGTACAGAATTGTTAATTTTCAGTCCTCTCCTGGCTTGAACCTGACTCCCTGTTACAGGTTTGGATTAAATGGGCACAGGTAAATGGTGAGTTACCTATGGCTACTGAAAAATGTACTTCATGTTTCTTGCAAGAGTTGCTTTTGATATTTCCTTTAACCTAACCAGATAATTTGGCTCAAAAGGCTAGATTCTATCTTCCTGAACCAGCTGCATGCAGTCCAAAAGAAGACAGTCTGGATGGACTTAGTAATCCTTATCAGTTTATTTCCTGTCTTCTGGTATGTGTTGCAACTCCTGTCCTTCTGGGAAAATAAATCAGGATAAAGGGTCTGAAAAAGGAAAAGATTGTTCCCATTTGTAGTAATTGTAGTGAATAGTTTAACATTTAAAATAAGCCTGAAATTGTTCAATTCAATCTTGAGGGTTATGACTGCTTAATGTATGGTGTTAAGTCCCTCCTCCAGTCAGTATTATACAAGGCTGCTGGAACTTTTGTCCAAGCCTTATCTAGAATATTATACAGTAGTTAAAGGTGTTAGGCTGGTGTAACTTAGCCTTTCTATATGGATAACCACCATACATAATGCCCATACCTTGGCCGAAAACAAAAGTTGGTTAATCTGGGTTAACTGTATGGACCAAGAAAAAAGTATAACCAAAAGATAAGTAATCATTATATTTCCTTTAAAGTCTGAGAGATTGTGCCTCCAAGCACTAGATTTTAAGTCATTTAAAGTCATATGAGATTTGTTGTTACCAAATAACAAAGTTTCTTCTCTCTGTTTAAGCAACTACCTAAGGGAAAACTGATACCCGCCATGACTATTGAAATTTCCTGGAAAGCAGATGCTGAGTCCAGACACCACATGGACAAATGAACAAAAGAAGAAGCCCAATAATGGATGCTTTAGAACCCCTGGTTGAGAAATTCTAACTGACTTTTAAGTTTTTTTTGTTTTTTGTTTTTAATTTTTTTATTTATTATTTTTTATGTGTCTGAGTGTACTGTCTGCATGTAGATTGGTGCACCCATGTTGTGCAATGCTGCAGAGGTCAGAAGAGGGCATCAGATTCCCCTGGAACTGGAGTTAAAGATGGTTCTTAGCCACCATGTGGGTGCTGGGAATTGAACTCAGGTCCTCTGCAAGAGCAGTCAGCATTCTTAACCGCTGAGCCATCTCTCCAACCCCTTAAGTTTTTTCTTTTTTTAATTCACCCTATTCCTGTCTTGGTTCCCTGCCTAGAAAAATGTACCTGGCTACTCTCGCCTTCACAGGCACTAGTCAAGGATTTTGTTCTCTCTGTAACTATACTTTTTGGGGTCTTTTAGATAGATCCACTGAGCAGGAGTACTCCAGTCACCACCTCTTACACCCCCTTTCATCATGGAAGAAGTCAGAGTGGTTGGCACCAGGACTCCCTCTTGGCAATTGGGGTAACCTCCTCAGAGGGTAATGTGATAAAAGTAGGAGCTAAAAATTGTCTAGGCAGTTTAGGGTCAAGACCTCCCCCCCAAAGAGCCAGTTTCTTTCTCAGCTGAGAGCTGAGGACTTCCTGGATCTGCCAGTGGACTTCTGGTTGCTCTGACTCGTGGCTCATGCATCCTTAACTCACTTGTCAGATTTATTGACCAGTAGGTAAATTCCATTAAACTCATGGTGCTAAGGACCAAATACAACCCCCCTAGCAGAGATCATTCCATCTTGGAGACACCAACTGTGGTCCACTCTTGTGAACTTCCTTCAAGGAGTTGAAGACCACATAATGAGAGGGAGAGATGAGTTGCGACCCCAGGTTTTCCTCATTCTGCCTGACCCCCTACCAAGTCCTCAATATTACATGTCTACATGGTGAACTTGATGACATTATTAAAAGCCCCTGGTCGCAACAGTTTTTTAACTACACATTGACCCTTGGTTCTCAAGGTGTCTCCCTTAACTCTACCCACCCCAAGGTCATAGTCTTTGATACTAGCATTGTTTCACAGGTGTGGTTTAAGCTAAAGGCCATTTTCGATCCTGCTACGTTGGTCACCTGGGGCATCCTCTGCCTCCTGGCCTTTCTCTGCCCTTTTTCTCTTCAGGTGTCTGTTTCACTTTGCCCGCAGCCAATGCCAGGTCAACAAAACAATGGCCCAGGTCCTCTCAGCAGTGGTCAATAGGGACTCTGCATGCACCCCTCCTGATGAGGTTATTCATCCATCCACAATTCATGGGAATGAGCTTGTCTCTCCCCTCCGTGGTACCGCTCCTGTCCTCTTCCCTCGGTGGCTGGCCAGTCAAAGACAGGTAAGACCTGCAAAACAGGGCAACCTAAGACAGATGCAGTCAAATGTTGATATGCCAGATGTGGGGTCAACAAGGTTCAGGCATAGCACCCGAGCTCCCACTGGACCGCTCCTCATGTAAAATTAAATACAAAGGGTGGAAATGTAGTAGACAGTATGCTGAGAATTACACATGTGCAGAGCTTGTCCCTCATCAACCTAACCTGCCCTAGGCAGGTAAGATCATATAAGCAGTGTTGCAGACCTGGACCAATCACAAGCAGGAATGCGAACAGTACATAACCCCTAACCCTGCCCCCAATAAACGAGTCTACAACAGCTTGCCCTCTGTCTGCATTCACCTGACTCCCAAGGTCTATGTTTTGACTCTGTGCCTCTCACCCCAATTCCTTCGGTTGGACCCCGAAAGTTCCCAGCAGGCCTGGGGGATTGACTACACTGGTAGGCTTGGAAAACATGTAAACAAATGAGCCTGGGCCGAATGGATTATCAGAATGTAATGTAGAATGTAATATATATTATTGTATATATTGTAAAAAATTGTAATTGTACAAAAAATTGTAACTGCAAGATTGGTTTCCAAAAAGTTATAGTAATCCATGTTACTACAACGTCTGAAGTTAATATTTTCACTGAATCTCAACAACAAATACAGTGGATATTTAAAATTTTTGCCAGTCTGATTGTTAGTGCATAGCAAACTAACAATTGAACTTGGTTCTTAATTATTGTTTGTCTATATTTCCTCATATTTGCTGGCAATTTCAATTTTTGACATATCTTCTTCGGTTTGGTGATAAACATTCTGATTAACATGCGTGAATTAATCTTCAGATTATCTTCATATCATTTGCCAGTTTCCTGGGTTTTGTTTTCATTGCAGTTCTTAAGTCTTATTTGTATATTGCACAACATTAAACCTTTATTGTCTGCTTCAACATTACTTCTCTGGATCCATTTCATCCTTTAGTGTGGTTTATGGTTCTGTACATGCTCTTTCATGAATTTTCTAGTTTTATCTCTTAGATTTGTTCCTTTTTTCAGGTGGGCAAGTGCATAAAAATGTAATTGAGGGGTGAAGAAATGGCTCAGTTAACAGCATTGGCTGCTCCTGCAGAGGACCTTGGTTCAGTTCCCAGCATCCATGTTGCATCCAACAAATGTTTATGTCTTGAGTTCCAGGGAATCCAAAGCCCTCTTCTAGCCTCTGTGGGCATTGCAATACATGGGCGTACTTACATACATGCAAGTAAAACACGCATACATATAAAAAGAAATAATTTTAGAATGTAATTGATAGTGAAAGTGTAAGATCCTAAGTGAAACTCCATGGCTTCAGAGTGGTCATTCTAGCTGTATAGAAGATCATGGGGGCCGGGCATTGTGGCACATGCCTTTAATCCCAGCACTCAGGAGGCAGAGGCAGGTGGATCTCTGCGAGTTCAAGGCCAGCCTGTTCTATATAGTGAGCTAAAGGCCAGCTGAGACTAAAGGGAGACCCTGCTTCAAAAAGACCAAAAAAAAAANGTGGTTTATGGTTCTGTACATGCTCTTTCATGAATTTTCTAGTTTTATCTCTTAGATTTGTTCCTTTTTTCAGGTGGGCAAGTGCATAAAAATGTAATTGAGGGGTGAAGAAATGGCTCAGTTAACAGCAGTGGCTGCTCCTGCAGAGGACCTTGGTTCAGTTCCCAGCATCCATGTTGCATCCAACAAATGTTTATGTCTTTAGTTCCAGGGAATCCAAAGCCCTCTTCTAGCCTCTGTGGGCATTGCAATACATGGGCGTACTTACATACATGCAAGTAAAACACGCATACATATAAAAAGAAATAATTTTAGAATGTAATTGATAGTGAAAGTGTAAGATCCTAAGTGAAACTCCATGGCTTCAGAGTGGTCATTCTAGCTGTATAGAAGATCATGGGGGCCGGGCATTGTGGCACATGCCTTTAATCCCAGCACTCAGGAGGCAGAGGCAGGTGGATCTCTGCGAGTTCAAGGCCAGCCTGTTCTATATAGTGAGCTAAAGGCCAGCTGAGACTAAAGGGAGACCCTGCTTCAAAAAGACCAAAAAAAAAAGTTCAGTTCCAGGACAGCTGGGGCTACAGGGAGACCCTATCTTCAAAAGACGGAAAAAAAAAAAAAAGTTCATGGAGATGCATAGAGTGTAGGACTCAGCAAGTGATTTTTGAGGGGCTATCTCAGTCTAGCTATGTGACGCTTTTACTTGCGAGTTCATTACAATAAAGTGATTTTATTTCATAAGAAAAAGATCTGAAATAGGGAAGGTCATACTTAGTACTGAAAGAGAAAATAATGGATACAAAGCAGGTATTGCCTATTGTTAATGGGCTCAACCATGCTGTATACAAGCATGTGTGTAATTCATATAAATAAAGAAAGGTTCATTGTAGAGTCAACTATACCAGCATTTCTTAATCAGCCCTGGGATTACAGTCTTGGCTAGAAAGGTCTCTGCTACCCTCAGCTACATGCATTCTTTCTAGATGTTCTTGCAGCTTCTTTATTTTACTTTTATATTTAGCTGTTGAATCCATTCCTAACTTTTTTCAGTGTGAGAGGGTGAACTGGTTTGTATTCCATCATATCTGTAGAGGGAAGATGCCTGAGATCTGCAACGAGGACTTATCCCCCATCTTAACCAACCCCAGCCCCTGCACACAAGCAAATGTGTTCTCATCTCTTTCCTGTGGGTTTTTATTTATTTATTTATTTTCTTATTCCTTCCTTTCTCTTTTTTTTGGGGGGGGCAGACTGTAACCAAGGCTGGCCTCAAACCCACTATGTAGCCAAGGAAGTCCTCTCTAGTCATTCTTTTATAAGTTTAGTGAGCCCTTCCATTGCCTTTTTCCTATTCCTCTGCCCCCTTAGTGCAGAGGTCACACCTGTCTACAGGCACTCCTCCATGCTCAGAACCTTTGTTAGGGCCTATTCTCGATGACCACTGACTGTGGCCACAGTAGAATACTCAGGGCTTTGGGATTGAATTGTCTCCATTCTTAGCTCCTGATCTCCTTTTCTCTCTTTGGCTTGGTTATGACTGCCGTGATTAATGCACTGCTGTTATGCACACAGCTCTCCTCTGTGAACAGTGGGAGAACAGCACAGCCCTCCTAGGTATGTAGTGGGAGGACACACAGCCCTTCTGGGTGCAGTGGGTGGAAAGACCCTGTCCATAGCTGAGGCTGCGGTGTTGTCAGATGACATCCCTCCTAAGGATATGTGCACAGCACCTACAGGAAATAGACCTTCCTTTCACCCCCAGGCTCTTTCCTGTGGCCATTTTCAGGTGCTGCTTGGGCACTGCCAGTTCCCATTAAAGGTTAGATTCTGGTTCAGTGACATTATCCAACCTCTTGCGTAAGGGTCTTAGAATTTTCTGGATAGCTGCTTTTTAAACTGAGGAAAAGTTATGATTCTTACCTATGAGGCATGGTTTTGAGTGAGCTTAATGTGTACAAAAGAAATGAGGAAAAGAGTCTGAAAAGGATACAGTTCAGTCAGGGGAGCACACACCCTAGAGCATTAAGACAGTGCCAAGTGCCAAGCATAATGTTATATTTTTTTAAGTGAGAAAGCCAGAAGCCCTCACGTTGTTTTTGCCCTGCCTGCCCTCCTTTTCTCTTTCTTATTTGCTTACTTATTCTTCTGTTTGTGAGAATGGTTGAGCCCTGCACACATTTTTCTTAGGTAACAGATAAGAATCATGAGCATATCTCCAAAGGACTCCCTATCCTATACAGAGATGCCTGCTGCTCATGCATGTTCATTGCCGCTCTGTTCACAATAGCCAGAAATGAAAACACTTAGGTGTCCATCAGTTAATGAATGGATAATGAAAGCAAGGTGTATTTACCCTGTGGAATATTATTTAACTGTTAAGGAAAATGAAATTAGGAACCTGCAGGTAAATGGATAGAACTGGAAACAATTATCCTAAGTGAGATAACCCAGACCCAGAAAGACTGTGGAGAGCAGGTGTGGTGAGGGTCCCAGGATGGCACCCGAGACCTGAGTCTTATGATTAACACCTGATTCCCTCCTGCCTCCAAGTAAAGTCACGCACACCGTTTGAGCTGTGCAGGTGCACCCTGTATACAAGATCAGGCCAGATGATACAAATAGACTAAGGCCACGCAACCTGGGCTGGGAAGGTGGATAAATAGAGGGACTTTCTAGATAGAGGGACACTCTCTCTCCTTTCTAGTCTTAGGAGAGAAGCTTGCTTGCCTGAGGAAGGAGAAGGCTTGGAGAAGGGAGAAGGCTTAGAGGGAAAGACCTGAGGCTTAGAGGGAGAAGCTTGGAGAAGGAGAAAAGATGTGCCTGAATAAACCGTTCTGACAAGACCTGCCTGCCTGAATAAACCACTTTGAGAAGAACGAGCGAGAGGTGCTTTGTTGCTGCGGCTTCATACAAGTGTTTCCTACAAGTGTGCAAGTGTTTCATACAAGTGGTGGCCCGTCCGGGGAGGCGGAGCAAAAAAGGCTCAAGCTGGATAACAACCGCAGCATAAGGTACCTGTACATTTGAGTGAGACTTATGAGACTTTGAGAACGCAGAAACTTCAACAAAGCTGAGAGAGCTGCAGAGACTTCAACAAAGCTGCAGAAACTTCAACAAAGCAGCCTACTTCCACAGACTTTGAAACTGAAAATTTCTTAAAGGGGCCTCGGTGCCACGGGCTCAGCGTGAATCCAGAACCCGCCGAGCTGGCCCGGGCACCGATCGGACAGACCCAGAGAGAAAAACCAGCCGTTCGACTGAAACTTGGCAAAGGAAGCGCAGGGCACGCAGAAGATGTGAAGGAAGCACGGGGCGCGTAGGAGATGCAGCCGGCAGGCGAGGAGGCGGAGCAGCCCAGCCGAAGCAGCGGTTCAGGCTTTCTCGTGACAGAGGCTGAACTGGGGACTGGGGCACCGCCGTGCGCGGGGAAAAAGAACAGTTAAAGCCCGGAAAAGGGGGAAAGTAAAGCGTGGTAAAAAGAACAGTTAAAGCCCGGAAAAGGGGGAAGTTAAAGCCTGGTAAAAGGAACAGTTAAAGCCCGGAAAAGGGGGAACAGTTAAAGCCCAGTAAAGGGGGAACAATTAAAGCCCAGAAAAGGAGGAACAGTTAAAGCCCAGTAAAGGGAACAGTTAAAGCCTGGAAAAGGGGGAAAGTAAAGCGCGGTAAAGGGAACAGTTAAAGCCCAGAAAAGGGGGAACAGTTAAAGCCCAGAAAAGGGAACAGTTAAAGTCCGGAAAAGGGGGAAAAGTAAAGCCCGGTAAAGGGGGAACAGTTAAAGCCCAGTAAAGGGGGAACAGTAAAGCCCGGAAAAGGGAAAAGGGGCCCGGAAAAGAGTAAGGACAATAAGGAAGGCTCCCTGGTAAATGGGGACAATAAGGAAAGCTCTCCGGTAAATGGGGACAATAAGGAAGGCTCCCCGGAAATGGGGACAATAAGGAAAGCTCCCCGGTAAATGGGGACAATAAGGAAAGCTCCCCGGTAAATGGGGACAATAAGGAAAGCTCCCTGGTAAATGGGGACAATAAGGAAGGCTCCCCGGAAATGGGGACAATAAGGAAAGCTCCCCGGTAATTGGGGACAATAAGGAAAGCTCCCCGGTAAATGGGGACAATAAGGAAAGCTCCCCGGAAATGGGGACAATAAGGAAAGCTCCCCGGAAATGGGGACAATAAGGAAGGCTCCCCGGAAATGGGGACAATAAGGAAAGCTCCCCGGAAATGGGGACAATAAGGAAAGCTCCCCGGAAATGGGGACAATAAGGAAGGCTCCCCGGAAAAGGGGACAATAAGGAAAGCTCCCCGGAAATGGGGACAATAAGGAAAGCTCCCCGGAAATGGGGACAATAAGGAAGGCTCCCCGGAAAAGGGGACAATAAGGAAAGCTCCCCGGAAATGGGGACAATAAGGAAAGCTCCCCGGAAATGGGGACAATAAGGAAGGCTCCCCGGAAAAGGGGACAATAAGGAAAGCTCCCCGGAAATGGGGACAATAAGGAAGGCTCCCCAGAAAAGGGGACAATAAGGAAAGCTCCCCGGAAATGGGGACAATAAGGAAGGCTCCCCGGAAATGGGGACAATAAGGAAAGCTCCCCGGAAATGGGGACAATAAGGAAGGCTCCCCGGAAATGGGGACAATAAGGAAGGCTCCCCGGAAAAGGGGACAATAAGGAAAGCTCCCCGGAAATGGGGACAATAAGGAAGGCTCCCCGGAAATGGGGACAATAAGGAAAGCTCCCCGGAAATGGGGACAATAAGGAAGGCTCCCCAGAAATGGGGACAATAAGGAAAGCTCCCCGGAAATGGGGACAATAAGGAAGGCTCCCCGGAAATGGGGACAATAAGGAAAGCTCCCCGGAAATGGGGACAATAAGGAAAGCTCCCCGGAAATGGGGACAATAAGGAAGGCTCCCCGGAAAAGGGGACAATAAGGAAAAAATAAGTAAAGCCCGGAAAAGGGGGAACAGTTAAAGCCCAGAAAAGGGGGAACAGTTAAAGCCCGGAAAAGGGGGAACAGTTAAAGCCCGGTAAAGGGGGAACAGTTAAAGCCCGGAAAAGGGGGAACAGTTAAAAATCTCTTTACTAAAATAATAAAAAGGGGGGAGATGTGGAGAGCAGGTGTGGCGAGGTTCCCAGGATGGCACCCGAGACCTGAGTCTTATGATTAACACCTGATTCCCTCCTGCCTCCAAGTAAAGTCACGCTCACTGTTTGAGCTGTGCAGGTGCACCCTGTATACAAGATCAGGCCAGATGATACCAATAGACTAAGGCCATGCAACCTGGGCTGGGAAGGTGGATAAATAGAGGGACTTTCTAGATAGAGGGACACTCTCTCTCCTTTCTAGTCTTAGGAGAGAAGCTTGCTTGCCTGAGGAAGGAGAAGGCTTGGAGAAGGGAGAAGGGTTAGAGGGAAAGACCTGAGGCTTAGAGGGAGAAGCTGAAGAAGGAGAAAAGATGTGCCTGAATAAACCGTTCTGACAAGACCTGCCTGCCTGAATAAACCACTTTGAGAAGAACGAGCGAGAGGTGCTTTGTTGCTGCGGCTTCATACAAGTGTTTCCTACAAGTGTGAAAGTGTTTCATACAAAAGACAAATGTCATAGGTTTTCTCACATATGTGCATGCTAGCTTTGAACCTGTAGATGTGCATGTGGAGGTCAGGAAACTAGTAAATGGGCATTTAAGGAAGGCTTCATGGAAGGGGAGATAGAATGTAGTGATATAGTGGGAGAAAGGGATAATAGAGCAGCAAGGGTTAATTGGGGTGAGATGAGAGAGCAGTGCAGAGGAGGGAGTGTCAGGCAGATGACTAGCATTAAATACTTTTGAAGAAGACATATGGAAATCTACCAAAGAAACTTTTTTTTTTAATCTTTTTGAGACAGGGTCTCCCTGTAGCTCCAGCTGTCCTGGAACTCGCTATGTAGACCAGACTGGCCTTGAACTCACAGAGATCCCCCTGCCTCTGCCTCCCAAGTCCTAGGATTAAAGGTATGCACCACCATGCCCAGCCCAAAGAAACTTCTTAAAGTATACACATATACATTATAAGAAGAGATTAAAGGGAGCTACCCTGTATCAAGGGGGACATTGCCCCTACTAGATACCACAGGCTAGCAAAGAAAAAGTCCAATGCCAGGAATGGACTCCCTCTTTTGAATTTGTTCATCAGAAGTCCCATAGACACCTAAACAATACTGGCCATTGCCCATGCTCTTGGCAATAAGACCCTATTGCTGAAGATACTATGTACATGAGCTATAGAACAAACAAGAGAAATCAAGCTGGTACTCAAAGCTTCATCTCTACTCGATAGTTTTCAAAGTGTTGGAAGGTGTTATGAATGTTGCCAGAAAAAAGAAAGTAATCCTCAACCTTACCTAAGTGTGCACCCTGAAAGCTACAGTAATGACTGGCCTAGCAAGATATGCCCACTGCTGCAGTAGTGGCACAAATGCTATGGGAGTTACCAACGCTTTCTGACTGTATTGAGATACAGTCCATAAGATGGAGCCCATACCTGGCAGGAGCCAAGAACCTGTGGCCAGACAGGCAGGGGAGAACCTACTACTATTATTCTGCTAAACGGACATAGTAGTAAAACAACTCCTAATTACTTACTGCATCTCTCAACTCTCACCAGAGAAGCTTCCTCATGCAGCTGACAGAAACTCCTAACTGGCCATGTGCAGAGCACAGAGACTGTAGAGTGCTTAGCCCTGAATAGGATGCCTATATCAAACGTCTGCCTCCCGGCACTCAGGAGCCAGAGATGGTGGATGGCCACAAGGAAGCAGAGTTTTCTAGACAGCTGGGAAGTCACTCATGAATTCACAGCAATGCTGAAAGCATGCACAAGACCCATCCTAGCTGAGAAACCACTGGCAACTGAAAGCTGCTGGGAGAAGGAGAGCAAGGTGATGCTGGGATGGCTAAGCAGCTTCAGCCGACGGACCCACACCAAAGGCCATTTACACACAAATTAGACTCAATAGGCCTTAAAAATTATATTATATATTATATATGTTACAGTACATGAAATCAAGGGAGGAGTAGCAAAGGGGTGTACATGAGGAGCAGGGACCAAATATGATAAAAATATATTGTATGACATTTGCAGAAGCTCAAAAAACTTTTGAAAAAAGCTTCACATTTTCCCGAGACAGTGTGTGTGTGTGTGTGTGTGTGTGTGTGTGTGTGTGTGTGTGTTGTAATGGACTGAATCCATGACCTCATGAAATGTAAGGCAAGAGCTCTACCGCTGAGCTAGATTCCCAGCCCCATTTTTATTTTTTATTTTGGAACAGGGTCTCACTAAGCTTCCCAGGCTTGTTGTGATTTAACTCTGGAGCCCAGGTAAACCTTTAACATATGATCTTTTTCTCGGGGTCCTGCTGCTGGGATTACATACCTGTATTGCCAAGCATAACATTTTCTGAGCCAGGAGAAAATCCTAGAGGAGCCTAAATAATGTGTACATTGGGGATAATGTTAAGATGTGACTATAAATTTATGCTTTATTAAGGGAGATCTTATAGAAATACATTTAATTTTGGTCAAATAAATTTCATGGTATGTGAACTATTTATATAGGAAATACCTGTTTGTGAAGATAATTTGGACATATCTGGAAACCTTCCAAATAAAAAAGAATGTCTTTACATGGAGACTGGAGAGATGGCTCTGCTGAGCCTGGACTGTTTTTCCAGAGCACCCCAAATGCATTCTCAGCACCCTCATCAGTGTCATAACTGTAAGAGCAGCTCCAGGAAACTGAGTGCTTCTGATCTCTGTGGGCACCCACACTCAACATGCACAAACACGGGCACATAATTAAAAATAAATGTTTAAAAATATTCTCCAAAATCTTTTTTCTCTTTACTAATTTCTAACGTTATTTTAAAATTGTCTCCGTTTAAGAACTCTACGTTCGGTAGTTCGGACCAGCTCTCTTACTAGAAAGATAACCAGCCAAGATGGATAGAGGAAAATTGCTGTACAACAGTGAAGAGAGTGTAGTGACAGCCAGTGGGAGGGACAGGATGAAGGATGCCCAGAGGGATGGACTCTGCACCTAGGAGAAGGCTGTTTATCTGGACCTGGGCTGTCTGTCCATAGATTAAGGCTGAGAATCTCATAATTGGAGGAAGAATGTATCGTGCTTCTACTTAGAAAGTTGTATTATCAGGGTTCTCTATGGAAACAGAGCTGATGGGATAAAAATGTATTAAAGGGGGATTTATTAGGCTGAAGAAACTGGGTTCAGGTTTCAGCAAAGGATCACAGCAGCAATGGCAGCAACAGAGTAGATGTGCCTGCCAGCAAGAGGTGAAGGTGAACAGGCCTAAAGCACAGCTTTCCCTCCTGACTTGATATCCTGGTGCCACCCAATCAAGAAAATCCCACAGAGGCTTGGCTTATACAGAGGCTCATACAGAGGCTTATACAGAGGCTTGTACAGAGGCTTATACAGAGGCTTATACAGAGGCTTGTACAGAGGCTTGTACAGAGCTCATACAGAGGCTTGTCTCTTGGGTGATTTGAGATCCAGTCAGGGTAAAAACATCAACCATCACAAGGGACAGGATTGTAAATCTCCTCTTGTACCTCAAAACCATGTCTAACCCAGGGTCCGAGTAACCAGAGGTGGCTCCAAGACCTCAGCAGTTGAATTCAATGACAGTACCTGTTCACCCAGCCCAGAGAAGCCCTGCCCAGAAGCAAAGAATTTTCTCTCCTCCCTGAAAGATAGCTTGGGTGAGTCAGAAAGTAGCAAAGCACTGCAGGAACATGGGAAGGCCCTTTGTGCTGCTGATTTAGAGGGCAGAGGGGACTTAACCCAAGAGATCCAGAGTAAAGTGGTCAGGGCTGGGGTAGGTGTTCAAAACTAGGGTTCAAAACTGAGGGTTTACAGGATGGGATCTTGGAGCTCAAGACAAGATCAAGCGAGTGAACTTACTATTTGGGAAACATTTTCAGGTCTTGAAAGGGTGACCAGAAGTTTGAGCTATGTTTCTGAAAACCTTTGGGGGCTCAGGTGAAAATGCTGTGGTTCCAAGAGGGCTCAGGTGTACCCTACGATTTGGGATTGGAATTCTGAGAAGCTGCCTGTAGAAGAAAGGGTGGATGAGAACTGAATGGACTACATATGGACCACAGCTTCTCTTCAAAGGATGCATCAGCTCTAGAACTCCAAGTCCAGAAAGAATATGGTGAGTCTGGATTGTCAATAGTGTCTCAGAATTGTGTGGCATATATAGCAGGAGTCTTCTCTTGGAGCAAGATACATCATCCTAGGTCTCAAGTTATTAAGTAGTTTTCCAAAGACAAATGTGTAGTGAGCAATCAGAAAATGGCATGCTAGTGCTTCTTTAAACTAATAAAATTTGTGAAATGTGTGTGTGTGTGTGTGTGTGTGTGTGTGTGCACATGCACACACAAAGCTGTGTATCTGCCAATCCAAAAGCCAGCCTCATGCTTAATCTTTACAGGTCAAATACTTCAAGGACGAGATGTTCTCCTGGAGTGAGAGCTAAAATAATTATGGCCACTCAATCTACAGTTATGTAATGTTGCATTGGAATATTACCTAATACAATTAAATAAGAGCTACAACTAGAGGCACCCACATTGAAAAGGAAGAGGAAGATTATCCTCATTTGCAGAAAATATAATTATATATATCTGGAAAACCCCAAAGAATCAGTGAGGGAAACATTACAAAGTACGGTAATGATAGAGCAACACACAAATTAGCTTACTAAAACAATTTTATTTAAACTTTAAGTAGTTTGAAGAGACCACCTGTAAAATAACAAAAATGTAAATATCTAGATATAGATCTGAAAAATATGGAAAATCTAGGAAAACTGTAAACACTTCTGAAAGGTTAAAATAATGCTAAACAATTAGAAAGCATACTCTGTTTTTTTTGGTTTTGTTTTGTTTTTTTTTGCCTTGGTCTTTAGAGATAGGGTCTCATGTAGCCCAGCTGACTTCTGACTTGGTATGTAACTGAGCCTGAACTTCTTTCTGATCCTCCTGCCTCAGCCTCCTCTGTGCTGGGATTACAGGTATGTGCTACCTCAGCTGGCTTTCCTACTCTACTACAGGGCAGGAGAACTCGACATCAATGTGTTTACTGTGCCCTAAGTTCGCTACAGATCCTTCCATGCAAACTCCCTCAATTTTCTCTTCCCTGAAACTAGACATGCTGGTTTCAAAGTTTAAATGAAAGAATAAGCACAGAAGAATAGCCAGGAAATATTTGGAAATATCTGCACTATTGTGCATGGCTAATCCTATTACATATTAGCAAAATGCCATAAATCTTCCATATTAAAGCATCGGGACACTGGCTGAGGAAGAGACTTGTAGATCAATGCATCAGTGGGCTGTTCACAAAGCAAGCCCTGAAGTCAGAGAGGAGGTTTTTTTTATTTTTATTTTTTCAGAGAGGAGGTTTTTAAATCATATGGGGGGCACTTAGACTGCTGTAAAGGTTAAAATTAGATATTTCCATTTTTTTTTTATAATCTTCAGGGTAAATTACAAATGCATTCATGTAATCTCAGCACTGCGGAGAAGGAGAAAGGCAGATCCCAGGGTAGATCCCTGGGGTGAATCCCAGGCTTGGATCCCTGAGGCGGACTAGCTAGCTAACCTAGCTAGCCTAGTAGATGAGTCTTAGGCCAATGAGACACCCTGTTTCAAAAACTAGGGTGAATAGAGTCTGAGGAATAACACCTGAGGTTAACCTCTGGCCTCCACCACACTTGCATACATGTGGGTACACACACATGAACACACACATGCACACACACAGCACAAATACTAGAAGAAAACGTGGGAATCTTGTTTTCTAACCCAAGTGAAGATTTGTTTTGTTGTTTTGAGACAGGGTCTCCCTGTAGCTCCAACTGGCCTGGACTTCCCTATGTAGACCAGGCTGGACTCAATCTCACAGAGATCTCCCAGTAGCCTCTGAGATTAAAGATGTTCGCCACCATGCCTGGCTAAGAGCACAGATTTGTAACTCTGAGTTAGGAAATCTGGACTGGAGATAGAGAGCTTGCCCACTGGTTAAGAGCACTGACTGGGACCAGGATTCAGTTCTCAGCACCCACATGGCAGCTAACAACTGCCTGGAACTCCAGTTCCAGGGGATCCAATACCCTTTTCTAGTCTTTGTGGGCACTGCACACCTGGGTGCACTTACATGCAGGAGAAAAATTCATATGCCTAAAATACAAATAAATAAATAAAATCTGGACTGTCCTTGCTTCAGCAGCACATATACTAAAATTGGAATGACACAGAGAAGATTAGCATGGTCCCTGTGCAAGGATGACAGGCAAATTCGTGAAGCATTCCATATTAAAAAAAAAAAAAAACTGGACTAAAAAGAGATGGTGATAAAATTTACACAACTAGGTGGCAAATAAAGTCAAAGATTTATAAATCGAAAACTTTGTAGCTTTTTTCACAGGCATTAATAAATTTAATGAAATAATGATTTCCTAAAAATTGAGAAACTAAAGCCTGGGGTGGTGGTGCATTCCTTTAATCCCAGCACTCCAGAGGCAGAGGCAGGTGGTTCTATGAGTTCAAGCTCAGCCTGGTCTACATAGGGAGTTCTAGGCCAGCTGGGGCTACAGGGAGACCCTGTCTCAAAAAGACCAAAAAAATTTTTTTTGATGAGACAAGGAACCTCCATGCGCACATAAAAGAGAGGCCTCACTAAGGAGTTCACAGAATGGCTCTAACAACACTGTCCTAGTCAGACTTTATTTTTTTAAGCCAATGTTTTATTGAAGCTCTGTGCATTTCATACAAAATTACATTACAAATGAAATCTAGACCCGTGCCCTCCTCCCTGCCCCCCGCCCCACCAGAGCTCATACATTCTGCCAAACATGTTTTTCATCTTTTTCTCAGTCACTCTCAAAATTCTCGATGCAGAAGTTTACTGTTTTGAGGAGAAGTTCATCATTTCAGTCAGTTCTTTGACGCAGTCTTTTCTGTTGTTGTTGCTTTTATTCCTTCCAATATGCATCACTCCAAAATATGCACATATGCATGCCACGTATATCATAGTTTTAGCATCTTCAGCTTATGATTTTTCTTTTTTATTAGGCTGAAAGATGTCATGTTTAAGGGCTCCTCGTTGGCAAGCCCAAACAACCATCAGTTCTGCCCTTGTGCTCCACATGGGTTTTCCCTTCCTATGGTCATCAAATGTGGTCCAGTAAACACCTCATTCTGTCTTGATCTTCCTGTGCTGGTCTCCATGATACAGCTTGAGTAGTCCAGCTAGTCAGACTTTAAACGAGGAGGATTTGTGCATCTCATGGGCTCAGAGGCTCATGGTTAGTTAGGTTCACTGGGTCTGAGGTGAGGCAGCATCTTGCTGTGGGTGCATTTGATACATCATGACAGCCAGGAAGCAGAGGAAGTGACCAGGGGCCAGGACACTTTTATAGACACATTCCCTAGTAATCCACTTCCTCCAGCCAGGCCTGCCTTCTAGCAGAAAAGGATGAATACTGTGACCATCTCCCTTTCTCCTTTTATGATGTCCAGAACCCAAAGCCAGGGAATATTGCCTCTACTTTGAGTGTGGGCTTTCCCCCTTCCTTTAATAGGTGTGTACCAGAGGCTGCCTGATCAAGAAAACCCCTCACAGGCATGCCCAGAGGCGTGTCCCCCTGGGTGATTATAGATCCTGTCAAGTGATAATCACAAAGTAATTTTAAGAGATGGATAAGGGACTGGAGAGAGACTCAGCAGTTAAGAGCACTGGCTGATCTTGCAGAAGATCCAGGTTTGGTTCCCAGCAACCACATGGCTGCTAATAAGTAACTTCAGTTCCAGGGGATCCAACACCTTCTTCTGACCTCCACAGGCACTGCAAAAGCCCATGACATGGGTGTACTTACATGCAGGCAATACATTCATACACATAAAATAAAAGTAATAAGTAAATATTTAAGAGATGGATAAGTTAAAATTCATCAATATTAAAATTTCATTCAAGTTAAAACTTTAAAAGAATACTTTCAAGAAAATCTGTATATGAATATGATAGCAGCATTATTCACAATATCCAAAGAGTGAATAGAACCTAACATTCATCAACTGATGGATAAACTAAATCCATTTAATAGAACACTGATCATCAATAAAATTCTAAAGTACTTATATAAACTAGAACATAGATGTATTAGTCACTTTTCTTTTTCTGTGATAAAACACCATGACCAAGGAACTTATAAAAGGAAGAGTTTATTTGAGCTTACGATTGACGGTTCCAGGGAATTAGAGTCCATTGTGGCAGGAGGCATGGCGGCTGGAGACTGGAGCAGCAAGCCGAGGGTCACATATCGAAATGAGCACAGGAAGCAGAGAGAGAGCAACTGGAGACCATGAGGCTTGTTAAAACTCACTAAGCCTGCCCCCAGTGGCACACTTCCTCCAGCACAGCCACACACCCCAAGACCTCCAAAAACAGCGCCACCAACTGGAGACAAACGTCTGAATACCTAGAGCCTATGGGGGACACTCATTCAAACCACCACAATAGATGACTCTCAGAAACATGATGTTGTGTGGAAGAAACCAGCCACAGTAGACTACATAGTCTATGATCTGGATCACTCCATGGAGAAAGAACTCTACCAATAGTTCCCTGGACTGGAGTAAGGGAGAACTGGGAAAATGGAAGACACAGAATCTCTTTGTGTACTAATCAAAATGATTTAAATTAGATTATACTAATTGTGGCATAATAGTCTCTCTCTCTCTCTCTCTCTCTCTCTCTCTCTCTCTCTCTCTCTCTGAAATAAGGCCTCACTCTTAGCCCAGGATGGCCAGAAACTTGTGATGGATTTGAACTCCTGCCTCAGCCTCCTATATGCTGAGATTATAGGCAAGTGCCAGCACACAGAGTAATAGTTGCATAATTCCTAGAATGTTGCACTTTATTTACTTTTTTAGAATGTTGCACTTTAAATGATATTTATATTATATCTCAATAAACTGATCTTTAACTGTGTGTATTACACTAAAAAAAAAAAAAGAAATCCTCTGGATATTCCAGGAGCATCAACTATTACTCAGCAATGAATTTTTCCTTTTAAATGCCAAATCAAGGTAACAAAATGGCTGAAGAGGTAAAGGAATTCATTATGGAAGAATTATAACTAATAAAAACAGAGATGCAGAGGTGAAGGCTTCTCTGGAGGATGCTGGGGGCTGCCTGCTGCCTGGCCTTACCATCTCTGGAGCCCCTCAGTCGCTTTTTTTCTTTTTTTCAGTGAAGTAAACCAGATTGTCAACATGAGGCAGAGATCAACATCATTCACCAAGTGTGGGAAGTTATGAACCCCACAGACCAAGGTCAAAAGGAAGCCCAGAAAAGAGAACTGAAGAAGAACAAAAAAACAATGTATGATGGTACGAGCTGCAGTTTTGAAGATAAAGATCCCAAACAGATTACCCGGGACATGGAGAAATTGGATGAAATGGAGTTCAACCCAGTGCAGCAACCACAGTTCATTGAGAAAGTACTGCAAGATAAGTGTAAAAAGCTGCATGAAACCTTTGAATGAAGTTTACGACTTTATGTAAAAGAAAATCCAGATATTTACAAAGAATTGAGGAAGCCAGAAGTGGACTGCAGCAGAAGAGGGCTCAGCTGAGCTAGCACCTTGAAGCCATCCAGAATGCCCAGCATGTGGAAGTGGAGAGCATTCCTTCACCAGACATACCACACATGCTCCCTCCAACGTCCTCATCTAGGACATTCAGCTTCCCGGTGCCCAGCTGTTGGGAGCTATGGCCATTAGGCAACGGTCTTGCTACAGCTATCTGAAGCCACCTTAGGTTTCTGTTTCCCCAAGGCTCACCCATTTAGCACAAAGCAGCTGACCAAGCTTATAGTTAACCTATTAGGACAGCATGCCCCGTTTGACAAGAACACCCCACTTCTTCTTGGGAATTCACCCACCCATAACCTTCCCCAGAGAACAATCGGCAGTTAGGTATCCTAGCAACCTAACGGCCTTAAACTATGCCAACTGGTGCTGTTTCCTCCTGCTCGCTCCAATATATTACTGCCTTACAAAAATAAAATTTGAGACCTTGATCAGATTCTTGTCTTGGTCTCCTTCTTTGTGTCTGGTTTGTCTCTCATTCAAGTTACTTTCTCCTCGGGCCCTTGTTGAAGACCCAGCGGGCCAGGGCACCCAGCCACCCTCCATCCTTAAGAAAACCTCTGCATGCGGACCTCCAACTTGAGCAATCTCTATCCTCTCTCTTCCACGTTTGCCCCCTGGTGGAAAACCTCCTGGCCCTCCACCTGGGCCACCTCCTCCCCAAGTCCTACAGATGTATGGCCAGAAAGTGGACTTTGCTCTAGATCTTTCCCCTCGTAGGGGAGCCGAGTCCTGAGCTTGCTCAGTAGGGCCATGACGACGATGTCTCCAACACCAGTGAGGATGATGGCTATCCTGAGGACATGGATCAGGATAGCATGACAACAGCACTGATGACAGCGACACGGACAGGTCCAACGGAGAGAGTAAAGGCGATGAGTTTGTGCACCATGACGACAGTGAGTGGGACAACCCTGAAAGGGAAAAAGTCAGTGTATCGCTGATATGCCTGGAAAATCACGGAAGAAAAAGAACATGAAGAAGCTGACTCATCTTCAAGCCACGATGCTTCTAATGGCAGGTCAGGAAATCCGTGAAGAGGGACGGGAAGTGGAGGAATTTTCAGAGGACGATGATGAAGACAACTCAGATGATTCCGATTCAGTCAGAAAAGCTCAGTCACAGAAACAGCACAGAAGATTCGCACTGCTGGGACATCTGCTTCCTCACGGCAGCAGGCTCCCCCCACCCCACCAGGCTGCTCCTCTGTTTCAGATATAAGACCCTCCCATGCCAGGACCACCACTGCTTGGACCACCACTTGCTACACCTTTACGGCCTCCTGGGCCACCTCCAGGAGCGCCTCCATTCCTGAGACCACCTGGAATGCCAGGAATCCGAGGGCTTTTACCTCCAGGACCACTGCCAGGCCGACTTCCTGGCCCTCCCCCAGGTCCACCTCCAGGTCTGCCCCCAGGCACCCCTCCTCAAGGAGCCCCGTCAAGGCTGCCTCCCTCTCACCTCCAGGAATTCCCCCCATCGCATCCTGGCATGATGTGCCCACCCTTGGTGCCTCCCCTCAGACCTGCTCCCTTGCCCAGCCCAGGGGTGTTAAGTGCCCCATCCAGTTTGCTTCAGTGACCCAAGGCAGACAACACAAGTGAAGTCACTATCAAGAAAAAAGCTACGGCAACCATCAGTGCCAAGCCGCAGATTACCAGATTTGTGCCCACGGCACTGCGGGTTTGCAGGGAGAACAAAGGGGCCATAGCTATTCCCCAGAGAAAGTCAGACGATCATTCTGCTTTGCCTTTCGCCAAAGCCACCCCTTGACGGTTCCAGGGAATTAGAGTCCATTGTGGCAGGAGGCATGGCGGCTGGAGACTGGAGCAGCAAGCCGAGGGTCACATATCGAAATGAGCACAGGAAGCAGAGAGAGAGCAACTGGAGACCATGAGGCTTGTTAAAACTCACTAAGCCTGCCCCCAGTGGCACACTTCCTCCAGCACAGCCACACACCCCAAGACCTCCAAAAACAGCGCCACCAACTGGAGACAAACGTCTGAATACCTAGAGCCTATGGGGGACACTCATTCAAACCACCACAATAGATGACTCTCAGAAACATGATGTTGTGTGGAAGAAACCAGCCACAGTAGACTACATAGTCTATGATCTGGATCACTCCATGGAGAAAGAACTCTACCAATAGTTCCCTGGACTGGAGTAAGGGAGAACTGGGAAAATGGAAGACACAGAATCTCTTTGTGTACTAATCAAAATGATTTAAATTAGATTATACTAATTGTGGCATAATAGTCTCTCTCTCTCTCTCTCTCTCTCTCTCTCTCTCTCTCTCTCTCTCTCTGAAATAAGGCCTCACTCTTAGCCCAGGATGGCCAGAAACTTGTGATGGATTTGAACTCCTGCCTCAGCCTCCTATATGCTGAGATTATAGGCAAGTGCCAGCACACAGAGTAATAGTTGCATAATTCCTAGAATGTTGCACTTTATTTACTTTTTTAGAATGTTGCACTTTAAATGATATTTATATTATATCTCAATAAACTGATCTTTAACTGTGTGTATTACACTAAAAAAAAAAAAAGAAATCCTCTGGATATTCCAGGAGCATCAACTATTACTCAGCAATGAATTTTTCCTTTTAAATGCCAAATCAAGGTAACAAAATGGCTGAAGAGGTAAAGGAATTCATTATGGAAGAATTATAACTAATAAAAACAGAGATGCAGAGGTGAAGGCTTATCTGGAGGATGCTGGGGGCTGCCTGCTGCCTGGCCTTACCATCTCTGGAGCCCCTCAGTCGCTTTTTTTATTTTTTTCAGTGAAGTAAACCAGATTGTCAACATGAGGCAGAGATCAACATCATTCACCAAGTGTGGGAAGTTATGAACCCCACAGACCAAGGTCAAAAGGAAGCCCAGAAAAGAGAACTGAAGAAGAACAAAAAAACAATGTATGATGGTACGAGCTGCAGTTTTGAAGATAAAGATCCCAAACAGATTACCAGGGACATGGAGAAATTGGATGAAATGGAGTTCAACCCAGTGCAGCAACCACAGTTCATTGAGAAAGTACTGCAAGATAAGTGTAAAAAGCTGCATGAAACCTTTGAAAGAAGTTTACGACTTTATGTAAAAGAAAATCCAGATATTTACAAAGAATTGAGGAAGCCAGAAGTGGACTGCAGCAGAAGAGGGCTCAGCTGAGCCAGCACCTTGAAGCCATCCAGAATGCCCAGCATGTGGAAGTGGAGAGCATTCCTTCACCAGACATACCACACATGCTCCCTCCAACGTCCTCATCTAGGACATTCAGCTTCCCGGTGCCCAGCTGTTGGGAGCTATGGCCATTAGGCAACGGTCTTGCTACAGCTATCTGGAGCCACCTTAGGTTTCTGTTTCCCCAAGGCTCACCCATTTAGCACAAAGCAGCTGACCAAGCTTATAGTTAACCTATTAGGACAGCATGCCCCGTTTGACAAGAACACCCCACTTCTTCTTGGGAATTCACCCACCCATAACCTTCCCCAGAGAACAATCGGCAGTTAGGTATCCTAGCAACCTAACGGCCTTAAACTATGCCAACTGGTGCTGTTTCCTCCTGCTCGCTCCAATATATTACTGCCTTACAAAAATAAAATTTGAGACCTTGATCAGATTCTTGTCTTGGTCTCCTTCTTTGTGTCTGGTTTGTCTCTCATTCAAGTTACTTTCTCCTCGGGCCCTTGTTGAAGACCCAGCGGGCCAGGGCACCCAGCCACCCTCCATCCTTAAGAAAACCTCTGCATGCGGACCTCCAACTTGAGCAATCTCTATCCTCTCTCTTCCACGTTTGCCCCCTGGTGGAAAACCTCCTGGCCCTCCACCTGGGCCACCTCCTCCCCAAGTCCTACAGATGTATGGCCAGAAAGTGGACTTTGCTCTAGATCTTTCCCCTCGTAGGGGAGCCGAGTCCTGAGCTTGCTCAGCAGGGCCATGACGACGATGTCTCCAACACCAGTGAGGATGATGGCTATCCTGAGGACATGGATCAGGATAGCATGACAACAGCACTGATGACAGCGACACGGACAGGTCCAACGGAGAGAGTAAAGGCGATGAGTTTGTGCACCATGACGACAGTGAGTGGGACAACCCTGAAAGGGAAAAAGTCAGTGTATCGCTGATATGCCTGGAAAATCACGGAAGAAAAAGAACATGAAGAAGCTGACTCATCTTCAAGCCACGATGCTTCTAATGGCAGGTCAGGAAATCCGTGAAGAGGGACGGGAAGTGGAGGAATTTTCAGAGGACGATGATGAAGACAACTCAGATGATTCAGATTCAGTCAGAAAAGCTCAGTCACAGAAACAGCACAGAAGATTCGCACTGCTGGGACATCTGCTTCCTCACGGCAGCAGGCTCCCCCCACCCCACCAGGCTGCTCCTCTGTTTCAGATATAAGACCCTCCCATGCCAGGACCACCACTGCTTGGACCACCACATGCTACACCTTTACGGCCTCCTGGGCCACCTCCAGGAGCGCCTCCATTCCTGAGACCACCTGGAATGCCAGGAATCCGAGGGCTTTTACCTCCAGGACCACTGCCAGGCCGACTTCCTGGCCCTCCCCCAGGTCCACCTCCAGGTCTGCCCCCAGGCACCCCTCCTCAAGGAGCCCCGTCAAGGCTGCCTCCCTCTCACCTCCAGGAATTCCCCCCATCGCATCCTGGCATGATGTGCCCACCCTTGGTGCCTCCCCTCAGACCTGCTCCCTTGCCCAGCCCAGGGGTGTTAAGTGCCCCATCCAGTTTGCTTCAGTGACCCAAGGCAGACAACACAAGTGAAGTCACTATCAAGAAAAAAGCTACGGCAACCATCAGTGCCAAGCCGCAGATTACCAGATTTGTGCCCACGGCACTGCGGGTTTGCAGGGAGAACAAAGGGGCCATAGCTATTCCCCAGAGAAAGTCAGACGATCATTCTGCTTTGCCTTTCGCCAAAGCCACCCCCAAATCTGGTCCCTCTGTTCCTGTCTCAGTACAAACCAAGGACGATGTCTATGAAGCCTTCATGAAGGAGATGGATGGCCTGCTGTGACCGCTCAGAACAGGACTGTGCAGAGCAGTGGTTTGGAGAACAAGGGGCTCCTGTTAAAATTAGTGAAAGAGCGGCTTCCACTGTCAGGGGCTTTCCTAATTTCAGTTCTAGGAATCTCCTAAAGTTTAGTCTTGCTTGGAATTTATTGCACAGAGGGCGGTTCACTCAGAATAGATTGGGTGTCGGCGCAGTGCTGCTAACAACCGCCCTCCCTTGATGCCACCATTTTCATCCATTTCTCCCTCCCCTTCTCCACTCTGGGAATTTGTGATGGTGTCTTTGTCCCTTGCTTTGACTCTCCTGTGCTATGGGCACCAGAATAGAAATTTTTGAAAAAGAAAGGAACAGTTTATTTCATCTTGGCTTTTGTGTTTTTAGGGTTTTTTGTTTGTTTTGTTTTGTTTTGTTTTGGGTGTTTTTTTTTGGTATTTTTGAGACAGGGTCTCCCTTTAGTCCCAGCTGGCCTGGAGCTCGCTCTGTAGACAGAGATCCACCTGCCTCTGCCTCCCAAGTGCTGGGATTAAAGGCGTGCGCCACCACGCCCAGCTTTGTTATTTTTAATATTTTACTTGTAGTGAAATGGAAACTTCTTTGATTAAAATTATTTCCCATTGGAAAAAAAAATAACTAATAAAAACAGAATAAAGGGTAGGATTGGTGATTACATACTGAAATCATTAAATACTTTCAGTTAGAGACTAATAAAGCTACATTTTTCAAATTCACAAGAAACTAACTTGAAATTATAGAACTGGAAAATTAAATAACTAAAAAGAATAGCTTACAATAATGGGTTAGATACACCAGAAGAAAGAATTAGCAAACTGAATGATTGATTAGGAGATAAAGTGTAGCAACAAAAAGATATGAGATACCAGAAGGTAAGAGACAGATGTATCAAATGAAAAACATCTAATATACATTTAATTGGATCCACAGGAAGAGGGAGAAAGAAGAGAGAATAGGGCATTGTAGTTTTTAATTAAAATATTTTTTATTTATTTATTTTTATTTTATGTAGATGAGTGTTTTGTCTGCATGCATTTAAGTACATTTGTGTGTGCAAGGCCTACAGAGGCCAGGAGAGGGTGTAAGATGCGATGGAACTGGAGTTATGGATAGTTGTTAGCCCCCATGTTGGTGCTGGGAAACAAACCATGTCCTCTGCAAGAGCAGCCAGTGCTATTAACTGCTGAGCCATCTCTCCAGCCCCTATTTTTTTTTTTATTACATTTACTTTGTATGTGTTTATGTGTACATGTGTGGAGAGCAGAGACACCTTCTGGGAGTCAATTCTCTGCCTTCATCATGTTGGTCCTGGAGATTGAATTCAAGTCTGGGCAAGTGCCTTTACTCACTGAGCCACTTCACTGTCTAGCATCAGTGAGATTTTAAGAGCGTATCTGCTAACAGGGCCAATAGGCTATATATCCTTGAGAACTGAGTCTGGCGTTTTGGGTTAGCATGATGGATGATATTTAAACAGATGAGTTCATAGATTTCCTGAGGACAATGAATCAAATTCAGGATCATGTTGCTTCCAGAGAGAGTAGACTTCAGGTGGTGGCTAGCTGCCTTGTATTCTGGAAAGATTCAGGTCCTAGTTCCTGTCTTTGGTAATGCACATCTGTATTTTCTATTCTTTAGTTTTCTGAATCTTTGCAAGAAATTAATTTCCACTTTTTTATTGTTTTAAGTATTCGGTTTTAAATCAAGCCCAGTATTTTTTTCATAATTATGCTGTGCTGATTAGACTGATTTTGTTTTAGTTTTGAAGAAATGACATTATCTCATTAATAAGTATGATGCTTGCTTTAGGCTTCAGATTATGGAAGTATCTGTGATAATATGCAAAGAACACATAATGAATGGATGTGGAATTCTTTGGGAAATCTTTTTGGTAACAATTGAGGTGGTCATATGGATTTATTTTGCTTCAACTTATTTTTGTGATAACTTATGCTAACAGAGTCACTGCTATAAACTAGTCTTACCTGAGTTACACATTATTGTGATATGGTATATAATTCTTTTAATGTATGATAGGCCCATTATTCTTTTCAGTGATAAGCATCCTGTTCAGAATCTTTGTTCCTGTCTTGTTAGATTAGACTCTATTACTTTTTGCTTTTTCTTGCTGTGTTATCCATACTGCAGTCCTTGTAAGACTGAATTAGAAGCTGTTCACCTGGAAAAGTTTGACTCATTTATGGCTTATTTATGTCTTCCTCGGGTCTTTGATAGAAATATCTCTAAAATTCATCTGAATCTAGAATCTTATTTGGAGGGTAAGTCTTTGAAAACTTTCATTCTCCGTAGGGATTATTGTCTATATAAGTTTCTGTTTCTTTTTTATCTGTCCTGACAGTGAGGTTGTTTTTTGAGGAACTTCCCTTTATCCGGATTCTAAGACATATTGATATAGAGTTGGATGTAGCCATTCCTTCTATGTAGTGTAAGCAGGTCTCAATCTAATGTTAGAGATTCATGTTTTTTTTTGGGGGGGTGGTGGTTTTGAGACAGGGTCTCCCTGTAGCTCCAGCTGTCCTGGAACTCACTATGTAGACCAGGCTGGCCTTGAACTGACCTGAGAGCTGCCTGCCTCTGCCTCCTGAGTGCTGGGATTAAAGGCATGTGCCACCACATCTGACTGAGGTTCAGGTTTTATCCCTTTCCCCTGCATACACTTGACAGGCATTTATCTTTTTATTGGACTTCAGATATTCATTTTTTTGTAATTTATTTATATTTTTAATTTTTTATTACTTCTGTTTTTTCATTTTTTAACAATAAGTAATCCTTCATGTAAAACCAATTTGCAAGCAGTTGTGCCCAAACCCACACAGCCCATGGTCCCACCATCCAGCTGGGGGGGCTTTATTTATTTGTTTATTTCATATATTCATTTATTTATGTAGTGTGTATGGGTGTTTGCCTGTAATGTATGTATGTGTAGCCATGTGTGTGTCTGGTACACAAGAAGGCCAGAAGGAGGAATCAGATCCCCTGGAACTGAAGTTACAAACAGTTGTAAGCCACCAGATGGGTGATGGGAACCAAACCCAGGTCCTCTGCAAAAGTATCAAGTATACTTACCTGCTGAGCCACCCCCAGCCCTTTTCATTGGACCTTTAAAAGCAAAAATCTTAGTTTTACCCACGAAGTCTATTTCTGAAAAAAAACTTTATTTATTTTATGTTTGTTTGTTTGTTTTGTGGGAGAAGGGTAAAACACATCTCAGCCTGCATTTGGAGGTCAGAGAACAACCTTCCAGAAGAAGCCAGTTGGTTCTCTTCTTCCACCATGTGGGTCCCAGAGATCAAACTCAGGTTATCAGGCTTGGCAGCAAGCACCTTAACCCACAGAGCTATCTTGCTCACCCCCTAAATTCTACTTCCTAATTTAAAAATGTATTATTTTTGCTTTTGTTTTTATCAATATATTCCACTTCATTTTGGTTGATTTATCTTTTTATTATTTTGAGTGAAAATTAATTTATTTAGTTAGTTCAGTTCCTTAATACCTTTTGGAGTTATTGTTCTAAATTTAAATATGAGCACGAGGATAGATGGCTTTTTTAAATTTAAAATTTTAATGTTTTTTTTTTAGAATTTCATACATGAGTACTGTAGTTACATTATTCCATCCCTTTCTCACCTTCCAGTTCCTCCTGTGTCTCCCCCTACTCCTTTTCAAATCTCAAATTCATGATCCTGTCTTCTATAATTAAAAGACCTGGAGTTGGAGAGATGGCCCAGTTGCTAAGAGCAGTTGCTGCTCTTGCAGAGAACCCAGGTCCAGTTCCCAACATCCACATGGCAGCTAACAACTGTCCAGAACACCAATTCTAGGAGATCTATCTGGTGCCCTCTTCTGACTTCCATAGGCCTTGCATGTATGGGTGCCCCTACATACATGCACACAAAACACTCATACATGTAAAATAAAAATAGATAAATTTTTAAAAAGAGTCCTGAAAACATTATTTGCACATTGCAAATAAAGTGGGGTATTAATTATTTTATTCTACTCAAAGAATGAATTGGAGAGAATTCACATTGAAATATGACTGTAAGTAGCTAGTCATATAAATTAGAAAAATGTTTCTCTATAAATATTAAGAAATGTGCATCAACACATTTCTTTTCTTTTATTCCTATTTGAGTGTAGGATCATTCAAATTCCATTTCCTAAAATTGCTAACAGAAGTATGTGTCCCCAAGGACCATCCTTCTCTTATGAGCTTCATTGCACATTTTCACAGTGTTTCTTACTAAACCATCTGACAGTTTTCATTCCTTTTTGATCAACCAGTTTTCCAAGTTCCACCAACATTGTTCAGAAGATTTTCAGTTTTCTTTTATAATATGGAAATGTGATTCATTTTAATTGGAGAGAACTGGTCTAGAATTTTGAAAATGAAATTGAAGCTTAGACAAAGAACACTTTAGACAGAAAGGCTAATTTTTCATAAGCTACTGAAAACGGGGGACATGAACTTCTGCCCATGACCTTACCATTCATGGCTCCTACCACGAAACTGAGCAGAGATTCTTGGGTGTTTTGTGTCTCAGCCCTGGTGTAGAGATTCTGATAGGACAGACAAAGCAGGCTCCTCTGTACCAGTTTAAATTGTTCACAGATCCGGGCCTGGAGATATGGCCTAGGGGTTAAGAGGGCCAACTGCTCTTGCAGAGGACCCGGGTTCGATCCCCAGCACCCACATGGCCTCTGAGAACTGTCTTTAACTCCAGTTCCAGGGGAATCCGAACCCCTCTTCTGACCTCTGTGACATTGCATGACACGGGTGCACAAACCTACATGCAGACAGTACATTCATACACATAAAAAAAAATAAAAAATATTTAAAAAAATAAAATTTTCACAGATCCTTTGTACTAATCACCCACAACTTAAATATTCCTTGCTGTGCATTTGTCTATGTTACTAGGGTTTCACATTGGGGTTTTAAAAGTGTTTTATTATTTTTTAAACTTATGTGTATGAGTGTATTGCCTGAGTGTATGTAAGTAAATCCATGTGGTACAATGCTCATGAGGTCAGAAGAGGGCATTGGAGGCCCCTGAAACTGAAGTTAAGGACAGTTGCTAGCCACCATGTGCATGCTGGGATTCAAATCTGGGTTCTCCACAAGAGCCCAGTGCTGTTAACCACTGAGCCATTTCTGTAGCCACACTGAGGCTCTTGAGAAGTTACATGCTATGTTTATCTTCTTAGGGAAAAGGTGTGGGGGGGAAGGCATGAGGATGCGAATGTGACTTTTTGCCCTAATGATAGCTGCAAAGAATTTCAATGGGCACCTGGAAGAAGAAATGACTTCTCCCACAACTGGCTAAGAAGTGTGAAAAAGGTGCTGTAATGTGATGCAGGGGCAGAGTGCACAGAAGCCAAGAGCCAGGGGTCAGGAGGCAGGTGGAGATGTGAGAAGATTCATAAACAGTGATGATGAAGAAGAAGGTCAGAGAACAAGATGGAAACTGCCAGGTGGGACCAATAGCAGGCCCCAAGTCAGAAAGAAAGGAAGAGGCTGCTAGGAGGAGACAGCCTGCCCAGGAACTTGGAGCAAACGTGGGCATAACAAGGCGGGTGTTTGGTTGCCCCTGAGGGTGGTGTGGCCACATTGGAATTGGGCTGATAAAGGGCAGGGTGTGTAAACTCAGGAGGTTAGTCAGGAGGCCCGAGCCGCTGCCTAGCTGGTGACTAGCTAGCATTAAGGGATCTGCCACTGGAATAATGCAAAGCAAAAAGCTTGTGATTTTAGGGATTAGAATCTATCATTTTAGGTGACTGGCTGGATTTGGGACTAGAAGAAAGAGAATGATTTTGGTTTCTGGCTTCATCAACTGGCAGAATGGTACTGCCATTTGCTAAGCCAGATCATATAAATGTCAGTACAAAACACAGCTTTGGGTCCAAAGGGAATAAGAGAGTCTAGCCTTAGCCAAATATGTGTGATCATGGTCTGGAACACACATCCAAATAGTCTGAATGCCCTGTTCCACTGTGGAAGTGGTTACATGAACTTTTCATAGTCAGGGAACAAAAGAAAAAAAAAAATCAGAGATCAATGCATTTACCAAACATAGTGGAGCCATCAGAGCAGTGGGCCACAGCAGAGAGGGGCATCTGTGCTGTAGGCTTCAAATGTTATGAGATGACTTAGGTCCTGGGGTTAGTGGTCCACTAAGCCAATACATTCCAAAGGTTCTAGCTAATATTTAAAGGGATATCAGATCAGATATAGAGATGTGTGATGAATGCCTATAAAGGGGATTAAAAATAGCCCTCTATGAGATTAACCTTTCTCAGCTTCTACAAATGAGTAAGAACATATCTGTGTAGTTCTGTGCTCAGCCTCTTTAATTTGATGCTATATCCTCAGTTCCATCTGTATTGCTACAAATGACAGAATTTCATTCTTTTATGACTACACTATACTATTTTTATTTAATGGGGTCTCACCGTATAGCCCCAGCTGGCCTGACAATCACTCTGTAGACCAGGCTGGCTTGGAACTCACAGAGATCTGCCTGCCTCTGTCTCCCGAATGCTGGGATTAAAGGTGTACGCCACCACCCCTGGCTTAAAGATGGTTCTTAGCTGCCATGTGGGTGCTAGGAATCGAACCCAGGTCTTCTGCAAGAGCAGTCGGCGATCTTAACCACTAGGCCATCTCTCTAGCCCATAAACATAATTTTTTTAATTTATTTTTTTATGTGTATGAGTGCACTGTCTGCATGCAGGTTGGTGCACCTGTGTCATGGCCAATGCCGTGGAGGTCAGAAGAGGGCATCAGATTTCCCTGGAACTGGAGTTAAAGACGGTTCTTAGCCTCCATGTGGGTGCTAGGAATCAAACCTGGGTCCTCTGCAAGAGCAGTTGATGCTCTTAACCACTGAGCCATCTCTCCAGGCCCCCATTTTTTTCTTTTGTTTTAAATATCCATTTATCCATTGATGAACAGTTCCTTAACTCCAAATCTTGTAAATAGTAGCTTTTCTAGGTTCCGATATTGGAGAGAAATTTCTCAAGGGGTCCTTATAAAGGGATAGTCAACACCCAGCAGAGCACCTGCCTAGGATGTCCCCACCAGCTCCGTCCACCTACAGCGTCCCCTCCAGTCCCTCATGTGTCTTCCTGGGACACACTCCACCTCTTCTGTAACTGGTGACCAGAGAGTCTTCAGGACTCATATAACTATATGCAAAGCCCAAGGAAGAAACAGAGTGTAAGGGTGGAAGGTAGGTGTTGGTCACAGGACACAAAGGTTCCTTTTGTGGCTTCCTATTATGGAAGGTGAGTGAATTTGGGAGACAGACTATATAGCTTGAAGATGACAGTCAATAACACTGTATGGTGTACTTGAATTTTGCTAAGAAAGTAGAAATTAAATACCATAAATGTACACATACAAATACTAATGGATGGATATGCTAATTATCTTGGTTTTGACAAGCATTTCACAATACCTATGCATATCAAAAGATCATGTGATTCTCCACAAATATATTATATTTGCTTCTCAAATTAGACCTCCATTAAGCTAAATTAGACCTCCATTAAGCTAGATTAGACCTCCATTAAGCTAAATTAGACCTCCATTAAGCTAAGGGGAAAGAAAAGGTACAAGAAAGGATCAGGGCTAGGAAGAAGGATGTAGGGGAGGACTTTTCTATTGAAGAATTAGGGTTGTGAGATGCAGGAGCTGAGTAAAGCCTTATTTAAAAGCCAGGGCTTGTCAAAGAGGCAGATAAAATTCCATTTTCATGGGCAGATGATCAATGGCAGGGGGACAGGTGGAAAACAGGGGTGAAAAGCCAAAGATGCATTGCTTTACACCAGAAAGGCATCCTCAGTTAGAAAGCTACCATAGGCTTCTACGGCCTCTTTGACCTGCACAAGGCTTCTAAATTCTCACTTCCTGCCTGCTTTTCTTCTTTGTGCAAATAATAATGTGTAACTAGATCTACTGTGCTTTTATTGTGCCATTTAATTAGTAAGCTTTTCATTTTATTAAGTTCTCCAATTAAATAATTGACTTATTTTGGTGTGTGTGTGTGTGTGTGTGTGTGTATGTGTGTGCGTGTGCATTCATGTTTATGTAAATGCAGGCACATATGTGTCATGGTGCCTGTGTGGAAATCTGAGGCCAAAGTCAGTTCTCAGTCCTGGCCTTACATCTTGTTTGAGACAGGGTCTTGCTTTTTTTAAGTGGCCACACGTGTTACATGAGCTGGCCAGCAGGCTTCTGGGATCCTCCTGTCTTCCACATCCTACCTCCCTATAAGAACACTGTGATTCCAAGTTCTTTTTTATTTATTTACTTATTTTTAATATTTTTATTCTATGTGTATTAGTGTATTCCCTGTGTATAAGTATACCCATGCCATGCAATGTGTGCAGAGCTCAGAAGAGGGCATTGGAGTCCTCTGGAACTGGAGTTACAGAGGGTTCCTCTGCAAGAGCAGTCAGTGCTCTTAATCACTGAGCCATCTCTCCAGCCCCAGGCTGTTGTTGTTTTTGTTGTTTTTAAACACACTTTGATTAATTATTCCTTTGAAAAATAAAGTGTCTTGAAGAATATGAAGCTTTCAATTTCTATGTTTGCTATTCATAAATAAAAACATCATGACCTAAAATGCTTGTGTTTAGAGAAGTCAGTAATAGAAAATTATACTTGCAACTCAAGTCATAAAAATGATAAAGCTCATTCATATTGCCAGAAGATAATATTGTCAAATAAACCGATTCAAAATTAAAATGTCCCTAATTTTTCCTATAAACTATTATGGATATATAATTATCTCCTTTTATAATAGTTCCTTTTGTTATGACTCAAAATGCAATGTTTTCATTTTGTAATTTCTATTTTTTTTTGTCTTTTTGAGACAGAGTCTCCCTGTAGCCCCAGCTGTCCTGGAACTCACTCTGTAGACCAGGCTGGCCTTGAACTCACAGAGATCCACCTGCCTCTGCCTCCCAAGTGCTAGGATTAAAGGCATGCACCACCAAGCCCGGCTTATTTTGTAATTTCTGATAAATCATAATTTGAGATAATATTGGCAGGTTTTGTGACAAAACTACACTCATATATAATACAATATAATTATCAAGTATTAGATAGTTAACACATTATTAAAGCAATAAGAAATGAGCATTTCAGCAATCTAAATGGTTTATGATAGGATAATTAATATCTGACATAAAGCACCTGTAAATAGTTTCTTGTTTAAATCTGAATTTTGGTTAGTTGCTACATATACATAAACATACTATCTATGTATATTATTTTAGCAGTATTCTTTATTTAATCACTGAATTGATCAGTAAAATTTATGCAATGAAAGAATCTCTAAAGTAAGGATAAAAATTATTTTTTTATTTTATTTTTTTTGGTATTTTCAAGACAGGGTTTCCCTGTAGCCCCAGCTGTCCTGGAACTCGCTTTGTAGACCAGGCTGGCCTTGAACTCACAAAGATCCACCTGCCTCTGCCTCCTGAGTGCTAGGATTAAAGGCGTGCGCCACCACTCCCGCCTAGGATAAAAATTATAAAGAGAACCTTATCACCACCTTTGAGGGTCAAAGAATGCTGTGTTTAATTTCTAAAACTCTGCGCCTAGCTTTTTTAGTGTGGGTTCTGGAGATCCAAACTCTGGTTCTCACATGAGGCCAGTAGTTTGACTGTCGAGTCACCAACCCAGCCACTGTGCTGTTATTATTATTATTATTTTTTGTCTTTTCGAGACAGGGTCTCCCTGTAGCCACAGCTATCCTGGAACTCACTCTGTAGACTAGACTGGCCTTGAACTCACAAAGATCCGCCTGCCTCTGCCTCCCGAGTGCTAGGATTAAAGGTGTGCGCCACCACGCCCGGCTACGCTGTTAATTTTTAACCAAGCAGCCAGTGATATTGTTGGTTGACAATCAAGGGAAATGGAGTGAAGAAAAAAAAACTTTCTATAAAAAAGATCTGCTATGGGTGGGTGTGTTAGGTCAACTTTCATTTTTATTTGTCATGGTATTGTTCTATATTCATTGCTTGGCAAACAACAATCACATTACTGGATTAGAGAATTTCAATGTTTCCTTTAGGATGATAAAGCCATATACGATCTTAAGCCTTTTTTGTATGTAGTCATTTATAAATAGAACAGTTTGTTTTTAAGTTGGAATAAACTTCTCTAAAACTGGTAACTTTCAGGCATTAAGATAAGTGGTCATGCTATTTAGATAGACTTCTTGTTTAAAATAGTAATATAAAAAAAGCTCTTCACTAAGTCAGCAGAACAGTGAAAGTGTTCCTTATTACACATCTGTCAAGGATAGGGCTAGGATATTGGGTCAGAGAGTAAGAGCAGTCCTGAGCTATGGAGGCCAATGCAGTGTGTTCCGAGTGTGAAATCTGATGGAGTCTGGCTTGATAAGGACAAAGCTTAGCATAGCTAGGGGGAGGGATGGGCTGCAGATTCTCAGGGACATTTTAGACCATTTGTTCATCACTGTCTCCATGGTGCAGTCACCTTCCTTCCTGGACCCTGGGCAACAACCAGGTAGTTTCCCCAGCAGCCTGACCCTGGGACAGTAAAGATAGTGATTGCTCAGGTGCGGCTGAGATAAAGGTTTTCCTGGCAAGGGACTTCAGCAGATTTACAAAAAACACTCTTAGTTGCTCCAACTCTGCTCTTTTCCAGGAAAAATTATAGTAGGGGCCAAAGATAGGAAGTTTTAACCTTGTCTTTTTTTTTTTTCTATCTAACTGAAAATTGAGGTTTGTTTCCGAAGAATTTATTTCTTAACAAAAAAAGAATTTTTTTCAGATAGTGCAATGATAGGAATTCACAAGCTGACAAAGCAAGATTTTTGTTTGTTTGTTTTTGTTTTTTCGAGACAAGGTCTCTCTGTAGCTCTGGCTGGAACTCACTCTGTAGACCAGGCTGGCCTTGAACTCACAGAGATCCGCCTGCCTCTGCCTCCCAAGTGCTAGGATTAAAGGCATGCACCACCATGCCCAGCCAGACAAAGCAAGATATTATTATATTAGTAGGAAGTTTTTTTTTGTCTTTTTGAGACAGCATCTCCCTGTAGCCCCAGCTGGACTGGAACTCACTCTGTAGACCAGGCTGGCCTTGAACTCACAAAGATCCGCCTGCCTCTGCCTCCCAAGTGCTAGGATTAAAGGCATGCGCCACCACGCCCGGCTGGTAGGAGTTTTTTAATATAATACTTTTATGGATGTTTTGTATATTTCATACATCATTTTTCAGTTCAATTTAGACATATTAACCTTTTCTTTACTAGGTCCCTGGTATTTAATAAGATACTCTCCTGTAGAGTTGGAAACATTAGGCATGGTTATAAGACTATTTCTAATTTTCTAGTTGCTTTGCACCCCAAACAAGATGAGCCATCATATTTTTCTCCTTCATTTCCTAGAAGCTCAAACTAATACCAAAGATTTGTTTTGAGGTGTAGTCTTTGTTTTAGCTATACTATCCTTAATAGAGCTCATTGCTGTTTACAAAATGATGCTTTCATAAGGAACCTAAGTTCTGCTTGATTTTGACTGGAACCCCAACAATCAACACACTTCATGATAAGTCTATGAAAACATTGACTAATAATGTTTTAATTAGCCAGGGGAATACCAAAGGGGAATTTTTAGATTCGGAAAACATTTGTGTGCTTGTTTTGTTCACAATCTTACAATAGCAGCAATATATTTACCAAATATTTATTCAAGAGAGTTGGGAGAATAGGGAGATAAGGATCAAAAGCACAAAGTCGCCATTGGATGGGGAAGAATATTTTTTTATTTTATTTATTATTTTTATTTTATGTGTATGAAAATTTTATCTACATATAGATAAGTGGACCTGTATTGTACAATGCCAGAGGATGTCAGAAGATGGCATTGGATCTCCTGAAACTGGAATTAAAGATAGTTGTTAGCTGCCATGTGGGTGCTGGGGATTGAACCCAGGTTCTCTGCAAGAGCAGCCAGTGCTTTTAGCTGCTGAGCCATTTCTCCAGCCCCAAAGGGAAGAATATTTTTATTGTATTTCACAACATTGTGTGTGTATATGTATATATATATATATATATATATATATAAAACTAATATAATGATGTAGTGATTAATGACAGAGAATTGAACATTTGAGAATTGCTAAGAGTGAATCTCAAATGTTCTCCCAGTCTTTGTGCTAATTAACTTGATTTAAAAATTACATGTTGTTTCTATAAATCATTGTCTCTGTATATGATAAATATGTAAAATATGTACAATTATAATCAATTTATAGTAAAAAAGAACCCCTAGTACTAAAACATTTCTATGATATGATGCTATTTGCCAGAATTTGCCAATTTTAGGTTTTGCTTCTGGCCTTCTAACAGTCCTCTGATGTAGCCTTGTTACCCTAACCTACTGTTGAGAATGTCACAGCTTACAGGGAGATCGGGAGCTCAAGTTCATGCAGCTAATAGAGATGAGATTGAAATCTGAATCCTTGTAGGTAAGATTGAAATAGTGTTATTTTGCTTTTATTTTGTAAATAATTTCTGGGGCTGCAGATGTTTCTCAGTGGTAAATTGCTTGCCTTGCATGCACAGGGCCCTGGGTCAGTCCCTTAACACTGCAAAAGCAATAAAACGCTCTAAATTTCAGAAAGGTTATAAGAATAACAGTAGTTGTAAGAATAACAGTTTTATGAGATTCACTTACTATGAATTTATAAAATTTATAAAATCAGTTCTTCTGAAACATACACAGCTATAAGATGACCCTTTATCTTAGAACACTGGAGGATGTCTTTGCTAAGAATAGTAATATTCTTACAGAAACACAGAGTCTTTATCAACTAGAATACATATAACACTAATTTAATTTGTGTAACTCGCCATCTGTATTTCCATGTTGACAGTTGACCCAACAATGCCCTTGATTATTTCCTCTGAGATGGGATCCAGCCCAGGACCAGGCATCTGTGCCTAGCTGCCATGTCTCTCTGGTCTGCTGTAATTGGAAACATTTCTGTAGCCATCCTTTATCTTTTATAACAATGCCCTTTTCACAGACTATGCTTCCCCTGCCTTTAAGAAACAGAACCCACATTTCTTCATTTTGTGCTTGCCCATTTCTTCAAGATTAAGTGAGGAAATGAAACATTGTGTAAGCAGATAACATTTTGACCATCTAGTGTCTCATCGCTGGAGCCACGACGTCTTTCTGCTCCTCCTGCTGAGGTTAACTTTGGCTATCCCAATTGGTTAACAGGTTCGCTTATGTCTCACTGTGTGATTACTGTTTTTTGTTTTTTTGTTTTTTTTCTTGAAGCTAAGCAATAGTCTGTAGGAAATGAGGTGCCAACCCCAGGGAGTATCCTCCCCCCCTCTCTGAGTGTATGACTTTCCTGCCATGGTGAGGTGAGGAACATGGGGGTGATGAAAGAAAGATTCCAAGACGTCATCAACCTAATTAGAAAGGCTGGAGAATGGAGAGGGAAAGAGCTCAGAGCAGTTCATCAGTTAATTGTAGTTAATCAGTTAACTCCCAGAAGACTGTCCCACACTCCTGTATATGTGTTGAAACTTAAATCACTGTGCATCATATGGACCACTAGGGTCATTACACGTTATTTACAGATGAACTTTTCAAGTTCTTAACCCCAGCCAGTACAGAAGCAAAAAGTGTTTCTCTGGATGGACAGGCCTCCCCCCCCAATGCTCTCTATTATCCTTCATCCACAGCTAATGTGAACAGCTTAGGCTGAACATCTTGGGCTATGGGTCCTCAGATGCTCTAGAAGACATCATCCCAACTGTTTGGCATCCTTGCTGTTGTAGATTGGAGAACTTGTGCCACAGCCTGGACCTTTTACTGGTTAACACCCATGAAGGCTCATCGCACTTGATCTTAAGAGGTTTGATTGTATCATATGCACTCCCTCACCCTGAAGCTGGAGAGTCTGCTCACACTTTGGTGATAGAGGCTTACTCGTATCACAGGCATGCCAGCTAGCACTTAGACACAGATCCACCCAGAGCATTTGGGTCTTGGATGTTTGCAGGCTGTGATGACTGAAGCATTTATGAAATTGTAAAGTGAAAAATGCATGACTTGAAAGAAAAGGAAGAGAATCACACCCTTATGGCTTTCTTTGAGGGGAAAATATATTAAAATATATTCCTGACTGGACCTCATCTCCCTAGAGGGAAAGAAACAATGGCTAAGAGAGAAGCTTGGTTGGTTTTACACCAGAGACTTGGGGAAGCTACAAGGAGAGATTAGTGGGGTCGTGTGAGAAATGACAAGGTGAGTGTACTAGGGGGTGAAACTTAATGGTAGAGCACTTGACCAGCATGTACAAGGTCCTAGGTTCAACCTTGGGTAGTAGCAAGGGGTGGGGGGGGGAAGAGCTGTTCTTCCCAGTACCCATGGGGTGGGTGTTAACTGAGGAGAATTCACTGTAAGTTTCTGTCCTTAGCCTAGTTCAGCCTGGTATGGAACATCTTGACTCTATATAGGGAGAAGCCACACCCATGTGGTTCATCACAGTGATCTGAGGGAAGAATCTAAAAAGAAAGGACAAGGAGGAACAACTTAGAATGATTAGATAGAGAGAAGAGTTATAAGTGAGATGTACAAGCTGCTTTGTACATTCTCTGCACTGAGCATCAAATTTGCTTTTGCCCTTGGCAACCAATTCAAAAGAAGAAACCATGGCCAATTTCAACAATTTATGCTCCATCTTATTCAAGTAAGAAAGAAAAGGTTTCCAGCTATTTAGGACAAACAAAACACCCCCCTGAAACTTAGATATGAATGCATTCCCTCTAATTTGCTTATTGGTAATAAACCTTTTCTTCTAGTTGACCTCCTGTTAGTTTTTTCTCTAATTGTTTTCCCTTTTGGTATCAATGCTCAGCCTGCAATGCTGGAACATGTCCACATTCTGAGATCAAAATGCAGAAAGCTGTGTGATAAAAGTGTTAGTTGCATTGAGAGAGTGCCTGAGTTAACTTCTGAGTTAAACAGGACAACAGATACTAAATCCATAGGCTTTTTCTGGTTATGATTTTCTTTTAAGATTTATGTGTATGAGTATTTTGCCTGCATTTGTGTATGTGCACTATATGTGCAGTGCCTGGACAGGCCTGAAGAGGGCATCAGAACCCTTGGAATTGGAGTTACAGACAGTTGTGAGCTACCCTGCAGGTCCTGGAAGCCAAAACAAGGTCCTCTGCAAAAGCAGCCAGTGCTCTCAACCACTGAGCCCTTTTTCCAGCCTCTGCTCAGGAGCTTTGAGACATGGAGTCCAACCTCAAGAACATATGATGCTGAAATCACACAGTTATCTAGAAACAACAAAAGGCACTGTTAAAGTCTGGATCTGAACCGCCCCCCACAGGCTAATCTTTCTGATGTTCAGCAAAACAGCTTGCAGTGTTGTTTTGAAGACTGTGGAGTCTGGAAGCAGGGTCTTTCTGACAAAGATAGCTCACTCTGAGTGAGGCTTCGATGGTGACACTGTCCCTGGTTCTTGTCCAGCTTCCTCTGTTTTCTGGTCTTCCACCATGAACTTCATCACACCTTTAAAGGAAAATACTTTTACTGATGTTTTGTGTATTTCATACACCATTTTTTCAGTCCAGTTTAGACAGATTCCCCTTTCCCTGCCCCCACCCCAGTTCATGAATTCTGCCATACATGTCTTGCATCTTTTTCTCAGTCTTTTTAAAGTTTTCCTCTACAGAGGTTTATTATTTGGGGCAGAATTTAACTGTATCAGTTAGTTCTTTGACCCCTTATGTTGATGTTGTTTCCTCCCATTTGTATTGCTCCAAAATATGCCCATATAAATGTCATCGACCTTCTTTACTGTGTGGACTGCAGCCATCTGAAACTATGCTCCAAAACAAAGCTTTCTTCCCTTAGGCTGCTTCTGCCAGGAATTTTGTTCATAGTGACACACAAGTAACTAATACAGGAGCTTACTCAAATAATGGAAATGTGCTTATATAAAGGGAGGTTATACAGCAATAACTTAGGGAATTCCCATCCTTTGAAGGGATTTTCATTTTTATTTATTATAATTAAAGATCCTGGAAAGTCCTGCTTGCTTTAAGTAGTCTCTTCAAGTGTGGGACTGGTGGGAGACAGATAGGGAGGTAGAATCATTCATTTGATTAGGCAAATCAACAAAAATGAAATGAATTCCTCATGTGAACCAGTCCATGATATCGAGATGAACTCCCAGTCCAAGATGCCCTCCATCTGAAATATATAATAGATGTGGAAGACAGGAAATAATAGTGTATTCTATGCTTGAGGATCATTTTAAATTATTTTAAAATATTTTATTATTTTTATTTTATGTGTGTATTGCAGGTGCACCCATGTCATACACTGCAGGCAGAGTTCAGAAGTGGGTGTCAGACTCAGGTCCTCTACAAAAACAGTCAGTGCTCTTAACTGTTGAGCCATCTCTCCAGCCCCACTTTTAATTTTTTTATTATTATTTTTAAGAATTAATTGAGATTTTAATATTGATTTTGAGGCTGTTACAAGATTCAGTTGGTAAATTAACTACGTCTCTTCATATCTTTCTGGTTTTTGTTTTGTTTTGTTTTGTTTTGTTTTACTCTCTCTCTCTGATCAATCCTGGAGGTGGATCCTTTGCTCTCTGATACATTCTGGAGGTGGGTCCTTTACTCTCTGATCTGTCCTGGAGGCAGGTCCTTTACTCTCTGATCTGTCCTGGAGGTGGGTCCTTTACTCTCTGATCCATCCTGGAGGTGGGTCCTTTATTCTCTGATCCATCCTGGAGGTGGGTCCTTTATTGTCTGATCCATCCTGAAGGTGGTCCTTTGCTCTCTGATCCATCCTGGAGGTGGGTCTTTTATTCTCTGATCCATCCTGGAGGTGGGTCATTTATTCTGTAAACTATTCTGGAGATGGGTCCTTTACTCTCTGATCCGCAGGTCCTTTGCTCTCTGATCCATCCTGGAGGCAGGTCCTTTACTCTCTGATCCATCCTGGAGATAGGTCCTTTATTCTCTGATCCATTCTGGAAGTGGGTCCTTTATTCTCTGATCCATCCTGGAGGCGGGTCCTTTGCTCTCTGATCTGTCCTGGAGGTGGGTCCTTTACTCTCTGATCCATCCTGGAGATGGGTTCTTTACTCTCTGATCCATCCTGGAGGTGGGTCCTTTACTCTCTGATCCATCCTGGAGGTGGGTCCTTTATTCTCTGATCCATCCTGGAGGTGGGTCCTTTATTCTCTAATCCGTTCTGGAGATGGGTCCTTTACTTTTTGATCCGCAGGTCCTTTGCTCTCTGATCCATCCTGGAGGTGGGTCCTTTGCTCTCTGATCCATCCTGGAGGTGGGTCATTTATTCTGTAATCTATTCTGGAGATGGGTCCTTTACTCTCTGATCCGCAGGTCCTTTGCTCTCTGATCCATCCTGGAGGCAGGTCCTTTACTCTCTGATCCATCCTGGAGATGGGTCCTTTATTCTCTGATCCATTCTGGAAGTGGGTCCTTTATTCTATGATCCATCCTGGAGGCAGGTCCTTTACTCTCTGATCCATCCTGGAGATGGGTCCTTTACTCTCTGATCCATCCTGGAGATGGGTCTTTTATTCTCTGATACATTCTGGAAGTGGGTCCTTTATTCTCTGATCCATCCTGGAGGCGGGTCCTTTACTCTCTGATCCGTCCTGGAGATGGGTCCTTTGCTCTCTGATCCATCCTGGAGGTGGGTCTTTTATTCTCTGATCCATTCTGGAGGTGGATCCTTTACTCTCTGATCCTGTGGAAGTGAGTCCTTTATTTTCTGATCCATCCTGGAGATGGGTTCTTTACTCTCTGATCCATCCTGGAGGTGGGTCCTTTTCTCTCTGATCCGTCCTGGAGACGGGTCCTTTGCTCTCTGATCCATTCTGGAGGCGGGTCTTTTTCTCTCTGATCCGTCCTGGAGACGGGTCCTTTGCTCTCTGATCCATTCTGGAGGCGGGTCCTTTACTCTCTGATCCATCCTGGAGGCGGGTCCTTTGCTTTCTGATCCATTCTGGAGGCGGGTCCTTTATTCTCTGATCCATCATGGAGGCGGGTCCTTTATTCTCTGATCCATCATGGAGACGGGTCCTTTATTCTCTGATCCATTCTGGAGGCGGGTCCTTTACTCTCTGATTTATCCTGGAGATGGGTCCTTTACTCTCTGATCCGCAGGTCCTTTACTCTCTCCCACTTTTTAAATTATTTTAAAAGCTTATTTTCACAGCACTAGGCCAAGGTCTTCATTAGCAACCCTTTTCTCAGACTGGTGGAAGAATCAGTTATGAAAACTCCCTTGGGTTTTTAATTTCCCTACTTATGAAAGCTCCCTTGGGTTTTTAATTTCCCCACTGAACACAAGGGGGCACTGTGTGTGGCACCCCAGAAAGGGCTGCAAGTGAGCATTGCTTTACCAAGATGCAGGACAAAGCTTGCTAATGAAGTGAAGGGTGCTGGTTTTAGGCTCTAGAAGGGCCCAGAAACGCTTCGGAGGCGCTTTCCCTCAAAGGCAGCCTTCTGAAATGTGTCAGCACTCCTGGGCATTCACCTGCATTTGCAGGCAATAGCCAGCATGCTTATTTGTTTCCAGCAAGCTTCTCTCCAGGCAGGTCCCTGCAGGTCCCTCACCCTGTGCTCCTTACAGATCTTTTGTCTCCTTGCTTGTTGATTTTCCTTTTGCAAACAGGGCTGAAGGACCATTATTCTTTGGTCAAATCTTATGCCCATTCTAACGTTCATTGAACGATGTTTGGACAAATAGTAGAAATAATTGCCCGAGGGTGGGATAACTTGAAGTTGTCCATTTACATTTTTATATCCTCTTAAAAATACTCCTACACTGGTCCTTTGTGGTATTTCAACATTGCATAAGACTGAAATAAGTTGTCCTCTGACCAATTCTAAAAGGATCATTTGGTAACCATTGTTCTCAGAGATTTCGACCTCTTTCACAAGGAGTGAGGTCACAAAGAGTGAAGATGGTTCTGAGAAGCCTTTTTAGGCTGCTAGGTCATAAAGAACACTCATAAACAGCCTGCAGAGGATCGCTGCTGGGGGAGGGACAGAGAGAGGCTGGGCTCTGATGGTACCCTGATTGCCAGCCAAGCAGAGGAAAATTAGGGGTATGTTTTCATTTAACATCATTCTTTGCTGACTCGTGTCTCTCTGGAGGACTGTCGGTGAGAAGACCACATTAAGATATCCTTTCTGTCAACTCAGTTTTTCTTAATTATAGTAGTTGGGAGAAATGATTTTTTTCTACCCCCAGGCTGCAAAGGAATTTCTTATAGAGACAGGTAATAGAAAACTCTATGTGCTGAATTTTTTTTAGTTGTTCCTTTTATCCCCTGCATTTTTGGCTCTACATATTTAAAACCCTTTCAAGGTTGTGTGCTTTGTATTTTAAAACCTGTTTTTCCTTCCTTCCTTCCTTCCTTCCTTCCTTCCTTCCTTCCTTCCTTCTCCTTCTCTTCCTCTCCCTCATCTTACCCAATCTTTCTTTTTTTTTTTAATTTAATTTTTATTGATGCTTTGTGCATTTCGTACATCATTTTCCAATTCAGATCAGGCATATTTCCCTTTCCCTTCCCCCCCACCCCCACCCC